>JADLZK010006657.1:0-61665 GCA_015847255.1 Hyparrhenia diplandra
CCCTAATGTCACTTCTAGAAACATATATTAACGATTGGGGAGCGCCAATGTAATTGATCCTACCATCATCTAACCTATCCACCCTAGCTTCCTGTACCTTTAGGTAATACGTTCCCCTTCTTGTTTCGGTACGTGGGTCGACCGAGGAGATTTTGAATGCAATTCAAGATTTCACTCTAAACAAGTGCTACTTTGTGGCCTATGACAAGTGATTCTTAGAAAAGCTCTCTAATGGTCCTCTTCTTCAAATTTAGGTTCTCTAGGGTGAGGCATTTGATACCACAACAGCGAAACAGTCTAGCTCGATTGTATAGCCGGATTGGAGACCTCTCTTTGTATTGAGTTCAGCGGCTGAAATCAACGCCCGGCAACCCCTAATGTCACTTCTAGAAAGATATATTAACGGTGGGGGGCGCAATGTAATTGATCCTACCATCATCTAACCTATCCACCTAGCTTCTGTGTACCTTTCGTGCCGTTCCCTTCTTGTTTCGATGCGTGGAGTGCGACGAAGATTTTAATGCAATTCAAGATTTCCTCTAAACAAGTGCTACTTTGTGGCCTATGACAAGTGATTCTTAGAAAAGCTCTCTAATGGTCCACTTCTTCAAATTTAGGTTCTCTAGGGTGAGGCATTTGATTGCCACAACCGTGAAAAAAAGTCTAGCTTCGATTGTATAGCCAGGATTGGAGACTTCTCTTTGTTTTGAGTTGTGCTGAAATCAGCGCCCAGTAACCCCTATAATGTCACTTCTAGAAACATATATTAGCGATTGATTGGGGAGCGCAATGTAATTGATCCTACCATCATCTAACCTATCCACCCTAGCTTCATGTGTACCTTTCGTGTCGTTCCCCTTCTTGTTTTGATGCGTGGGTGCGACCACGAGAGATTTTGAATGCAATTCAAGATTTCACTCTAAACAAGTGCTACTTTGTGGCCTATGACAAGTGATTCTTAGAAAAGCTCTCTAATGGTCCACTTCTTCAAATTTAGGTTCTCTAGGGTGAGGCATTTGATGCCACAACCGCGAAAAAGTCTAGCTCGATTGTATAGCGGATTGGAGACTTCTCTTTGTTTTGAGTTCGCTGAAATCAACGCCCGGCAACCCCTAATGTCACTTCTAGAAACATATATTAACGGTGGGGAGCGCGAAGTGTAATTGATCCTACCATCATCTAACCTATCCACCTAGCTTCCTGTGTACCCTTTAGGTGTCGTTCCCTTCTTGTTTGATGCGTAGGTCGACCGAGAGATTTTGAATGCAATTCAAGATTTCCTCTAAACAAGTGCTACTTTGTGGCCTATGACAAGTGATTCTTAGAAAAGCTCTCTAATGGTCCACTTCTTCAAATTTAGGTTCTCTAGGGTGAGGCATTTGATTCCACAACAGCGAAAAAGTCTAGCTCGATTGTATAGCGGATTGGAGACTTCTCTTTGTTTTTGAGTTTCGCTGAAATCAGCGCCCGGCAACCCCTAATGTCACTTCTAGAAACATATATTAACGGTGGGGGAGCGCAATGTAATTGATCCTACCATCATCTAACCTATCCACCCTAGCTTCTGTGTACCTTTCGTGTCGTTCCCCTTCTTGTTTCGATGCGTAGGTCGACCACGAGAGATTTTGAATGCAATTCAAGATTTCCTCTAAACAAGTGCTACTTTGTGGCCTATGACAAGTGATTCTTAGAAAAGCTCTCTAATGGTCCACTTCTTCAAATTTAGGTTCTCTAGGGTGAGGCATTTGATTCCACAACCGCGAAAAAGTCTAGCTTTCGATTGTATAGCGGATTGGAGACTTCTCTTTGTTTTGAGTTCGCTGAAATCAGCGCCCGGCAACCCCTAATGTCACTTCTAGAAACATATATTAACGGTTGGGGAGCACAATGTAATTGATCCTACCATCATCTAACCTATCCACCCTAGCTTCACTGTGTACCTTTCGTGTCGTTCCCCTTCTTGTTTTTGATGCGTGGGTCGACGAGAGATTTTGAATGCAATTCAAGATTTCCTCTAAACAAGTGCTACTTTGTGGCCTATGACAAGTGATTCTTAGAAAAGCTCTCTAATGGTCCACTTCTTCAAATTTAGGTTCTCTAGGGTGAGGCATTTGATTCCACAACCGCGAAAAAAGTCTAGCTTCGATTGTATAGCGGATTGGAGACTTCTCTTTGTTTTGAGTTCGGGCTGAAATCAGCGCCCGGCAACCCCTAATGTCACTTCTAGAAACATATATTAACGGTGGGGAGCGCAATGTAATTGATCCTACCATCATCTAACCTATCCACCCTAGCTTCATGTGTACCTTTCGTGTCGTTCCCCTTCTTGTTTTGATGCGTAGGTCGACACGAGAGATTTTGAATGCAATTCAAGATTTCCTCTAAACAAGTGCTACTTTGTGGCCTATGACAAGTGATTCTTAGAAAAGCTCTCTAATGGTCCACTTCTTCAAATTTAGGTTCTCTAGGGTGAGGCATTTGATTCCACAACCCAGCGAAAAAGTCTAGCTCGATTGTATAGCGGATTGGAGACTTCTCTTTGTTTTGAGTTTGGCTGAAATCAACGCCCGGCAACCCCTAATGTCACTTCTAGAAACATATATTAGCGGTGGGGAAGCGCAATGTAATTGATCCTACCATCATCTAACCTATCCACCCTAGCTTCTGTGTACCTTTAGGTGTCGTTCCCCTTCTTGTTTTTGATGCGTGGGTCGACCTGAGAGATTTTTGAATGCAATTCAAGATTTCCTCTAAACAAGTGCTACTTTGTGGCCTATGACAAGTGATTCTTAGAAAAGCTCTCTAATGGTCCACTTCTTCAAATTTAGGTTCTCTAGGGTGAGGCATTTGATTCCACAACCGCGAAAAAGTCTAGCTTCGATTGTATAGCGGATTGGAGACTTCTCTTTGTTTTGAGTTTCATATTTGAAATCAGCGCCCGGCAACCCCTAATGTCACTTCTAGAAACATATATTAGCGATTGGGGGAATGCAATGTAATTGATCCTACCATCATCTAACCTATCCACCCTAGCTTCCTGTGTACCTTTAGGGTGTCGTTCCCCTTCTTGTTTTGATGCGTAGGTCGACACGAGAGATTTTGAATGCAATTCAAGATTTCACTCTAAACAAGTGCTACTTTGTGGCCTATGACAAGTGATTCTTAGAAAAGCTCTCTAATGGTCCACTTCTTCAAATTTAGGTTCTCTAGGGTGAGGCATTTGATTCCACAAAAGCGAAAAAGTCTAGCTTCGATTGTATAGCGGATTGGAGACTTCTCTTTGTTTTGAGTTCGCTGAAATCAAGCGCCCGGCAACCCCTAATGTCACTTCTAGAAACATATATTAGCGGTGGGGAGCGCAATGTAATTGATCCTACCATCATCTAACCTATCCACCCTAGCTTCTGTGTACCTTTAGGTGTCGTTCCCCTTCTTGTTTTGATGCGTAGGTGACGACGAGAGATTTTGAATGCAATTCAAGATTTCCTCTAAACAAGTGCTACTTTGTGGCCTATGACAAGTGATTCTTAGAAAAGCTCTCTAATGGTCCACTTCTTCAAATTTAGGTTCTCTAGGGTGAGGCATTTGATTCCACAACCCGAAAAAGTCTAGCTTCGATTGTATAGCGGATTGGAGACTTCTCTTTGTTTTGAGTTGCGCTGAAATCAGCGCCCGGCAACCCCTAATGTCACTTCTAGAAACATATATTAACGGTGGGGAGCGCAATGTAATTGATCCTACCATCATCTAACCTATCCACCCTAGCTTCTGTGTACCTTTAGGTGTCGTTCCCCTTCTTGTTTTGATGCGTAGGTCGACCGCGAGAGATTTTGAATGCAATTCAAGATTTCCTCTAAACAAGTGCTACTTTGTGGCCTATGACAAGTGATTCTTAGAAAAGCTCTCTAATGGTCCACTTCTTCAAATTTAGGTTCTCTAGGGTGAGGCATTTGATTCCACAACCCGAAAAAGTCTAGCTTCGATTGTATAGCGGATTGGAGACTTCTCTTTGTTTTGAGTTAGCTGAAATCAAGCGCCCGGCAACCTATAATGTCACTTCTAGAAACATATATTAGCGGTGGGGGAGCGCAATGTAATTGATCCTACCATCATCTAACCTATCCACCCTAGCTTCACTGTGTACCTTTAGGTGTCGTTCCCCTTCTTGTTTTGATGCGTAGGTCGACCACAGGAGATTTTGAATGCAATTCAAGATTTCACTCTAAACAAGTGCTACTTTGTGGCCTATGACAAGTGATTCTTAGAAAAGCTCTCTAATGGTCCACTTCTTCAAATTTAGGTTCTCTAGGGTGAGGCATTTGATTCCACAACCGCGAAAAAGTCTAGCTTCGATTGTATAGCGGATTGGAGACTTTCTCTTTGTTTTTGAGTTCGCTGAAATCAGCGCCCGGCAACCCCCTAATGTCACTTCTAGAAACATATATTAGCGGTGGGGGAGCGCAATGTAATTGATCCTACCATCATCTAACCTATCCACCCTAGCTTCTGTGTACCTTTAGGTGTCGTTCCCCTTCTTGTTTTGATGCGTAGGTCGACCGCGAGAGATTTTGAATGCAATTCAAGATTTCACTCTAAACAAGTGCTACTTTGTGGCCTATGACAAGTGATTCTTAGAAAAGCTCTCTAATGGTCCACTTCTTCAAATTTAGGTTCTCTAGGGTGAGGCATTTGATTCCACAACCGCGAAAAAGTCTAGCTTCGATTGTATAGCGGATTGGAGACTTCTCTTTGTTTTGAGTTTGAGTTATTTGAAATGAGCGCCCGGTAACCCCTAATGTCACTTCTAGAAACATATATTAGCGATTGGGGAGCGCAATGTAATTGATCCTACCATCATCTAACCTATCCACCCTAGCTTCTGTGTACCTTTCGTGTCGTTCCCCTTCTTGTTTTGATGCGTAGGTCGACCACGAGAGATTTTGAATGCAATTCAAGATTTCCTCTAAACAAGTGCTACTTTGTGGCCTATGACAAGTGATTCTTAGAAAAGCTCTCTAATGGTCCACTTCTTCAAATTTAGGTTCTCTAGGGTGAGGCATTTGATTCCACAACCCTTGAAAAAAGTCTAGCTTCGATTGTATAGCGGATTGGAGACTTCTCTTTGTTTTGAGTTCGCTGAAATCAGCGCCCGGCAACCCTATAATGTCACTTCTAGAAACATATATATTAACGGTGGGGAGCGCAATGTAATTGATCCTACCATCATCTAACCTATCCACCCTAGCTTCTGTGTACCTTTCGTGTCGTTCCCCTTCTTGTTTTGATGCGTAGGTCGACCACGAGAGATTTTGAATGCAATTCAAGATTTCCTCTAAACAAGTGCTACTTTGTGGCCTATGACAAGTGATTCTTAGAAAAGCTCTCTAATGGTCCACTTCTTCAAATTTAGGTTCTCTAGGGTGAGGCATTTGATTCCACAACCCTTGAAAAAGTCTAGCTTCGATTGTATAGCGGATTGGAGACTTCTCTTTGTTTTGAGTTCGCGCTGAAATCAGCGCCCGGCAACCCCTAATGTCACTTCTAGAAACATATATTAGCGGTGGGGAGCGCAATGTAATTGATCCTACCATCATCTAACCTATCCACCCTAGCTTTCTGTGTACCTTTAGGTGTCGTTCCCCTTCTTGTTTTGATGCGTGGGTCGACTGAGAGATTTTGAATGCAATTCAAGATTTCACTCTAAACAAGTGCTACTTTGTGGCCTATGACAAGTGATTCTTAGAAAAGCTCTCTAATGGTCCACTTCTTCAAATTTAGGTTCTCTAGGGTGAGGCATTTGATTCCACAACCGCGAAAAAGTCTAGCTTCGATTGTATAGCGGATTGGAGACTTCTCTTTGTTTTGAGTTCGTATTTGAAATCAGCGCCCGGCAACCCCTAATGTCACTTCTAGAAACATATATTAACGGTGGGGAGCGCAATGTAATTGATCCTACCATCATCTAACCTATCCACCCTAGCTTCACTGTGTACCTTTAGGTGTCGTTCCCCTTCTTGTTTTGATGCGTGGGTCGACTGAGAGATTTTGAATGCAATTCAAGATTTCCTCTAAACAAGTGCTACTTTGTGGCCTATGACAAGTGATTCTTAGAAAAGCTCTCTAATGGTCCACTTCTTCAAATTTAGGTTCTCTAGGGTGAGGCATTTGATTCCACAACCGCGAAAAAGTCTAGCTTCGATTGTATAGCGGATTGGAGACTTCTCTTTGTTTTGAGTTGGCTGAAATCAGCGCCCGGCAACCCCTAATGTCACTTCTAGAAACATATATTAAGCGGTGGGGAGCGCAATGTAATTGATCCTACCATCATCTAACCTATCCACCCTAGCTTCTGTGTACCTTTAGGTGTCGTTCCCCTTCTTGTTTTGATGCGTAGGTCGACCACGAGAGATTTTGAATGCAATTCAAGATTTCCTCTAAACAAGTGCTACTTTGTGGCCTATGACAAGTGATTCTTAGAAAAGCTCTCTAATGGTCCACTTCTTCAAATTTAGGTTCTCTAGGGTGAGGCATTTGATTCCACAACCGCGAAAAAGTCTAGCTTCGATTGTATAGCGGATTGGAGACTTCTCTTTGTTTTGAGTTTGGCTGAAATCAAGCCCGGCAACCCCTAATGTCACTTCTAGAAACATATATTAGCGGTGGGGAGCGCAATGTAATTGATCCTACCATCATCTAACCTATCCACCCTAGCTTCTGTGTACCTTTCGTGTCGTTCCCCTTCTTGTTTTGATGCGTAGGTCGACGACCGAGAGATTTTGAATGCAATTCAAGATTTCCTCTAAACAAGTGCTACTTTGTGGCCTATGACAAGTGATTCTTAGAAAAGCTCTCTAATGGTCCACTTCTTCAAATTTAGGTTCTCTAGGGTGAGGCATTTGATTCCACAACAGCGAAAAAGTCTAGCTTCGATTGTATAGCGGATTGGAGACTTCTCTTTGTTTTGAGTTCGCTGAAATCAGCGCCCGGCAACCCCTAATGTCACTTCTAGAAACATATATTAACGGTTGGGGAGCGCAATGTAATTGATCCTACCATCATCTAACCTATCCACCCTAGCTTCACTGTGTACCTTTAGGTATCGTTCCCCTTCTTGTTTTGATGCGTAGGTCGACCACGAGAGATTTTGAATGCAATTCAAGATTTCCTCTAAACAAGTGCTACTTTGTGGCCTATGACAAGTGATTCTTAGAAAAGCTCTCTAATGGTCCACTTCTTCAAATTTAGGTTCTCTAGGGTGAGGCATTTGATTCCACAACCGCGAAAAAGTCTAGCTTCGATTGTATAGCGGATTGGAGACTTCTCTTTGTTTTGAGTTGGCGCTGAAATCAGCGCCCGGCAACCCTATAATGTCACTTCTAGAAACATATATTAACGGTTGGGGGCGCGCAATGTAATTGATCCTACCATCATCTAACCTATCCACCCTAGCTTCTGTGTACCTTTAGGTATCGTTCCCCTTCTTGTTTTGATGCGTGGGTGCGACCACGAGAGATTTTGAATGCAATTCAAGATTTCCTCTAAACAAGTGCTACTTTGTGGCCTATGACAAGTGATTCTTAGAAAAGCTCTCTAATGGTCCACTTCTTCAAATTTAGGTTCTCTAGGGTGAGGCATTTGATTCCACAACCCGCGAAAAAGTCTAGCTTCGATTGTATAGCGGATTGGAGACTTCTCTTTGTTTTGAGTTCGGCGCTGAAATCAGCGCCCAGCAACCCCTATAATGTCACTTCTAGAAACATATATTAGCGGTGGGGAGCGCAATGTAATTGATCCTACCATCATCTAACCTATCCACCCTAGCTTCTGTGTACCTTTAGGTATTCGTTCCCCTTCTTGTTTTGATGCGTAGGTCGACCACGAGAGATTTTGAATGCAATTCAAGATTTCCTCTAAACAAGTGCTACTTTGTGGCCTATGACAAGTGATTCTTAGAAAAGCTCTCTAATGGTCCACTTCTTCAAATTTAGGTTCTCTAGGGTGAGGCATTTGATTCCACAACCCGCGAAAAAGTCTAGCTTCGATTGTATAGCGGATTGGAGACTTCTCTTTGTTTTGAGTTGCGCTGAAATCAGCGCCGGCAACCCCTAATGTCACTTCTAGAAACATATATTAGCGATTGGGGAGCGCAATGTAATTGATCCTACCATCATCTAACCTATCCACCCTAGCTTCTGTGTACCTTTAGGTATGTCGTTCCCCTTCTTGTTTTTTGATGCGTAGGTCGACCACGAGAGATTTTTGAATGCAATTCAAGATTTCACTCTAAACAAGTGCTACTTTGTGGCCTATGACAAGTGATTCTTAGAAAAGCTCTCTAATGGTCCACTTCTTCAAATTTAGGTTCTCTAGGGTGAGGCATTTGATTCCACAACCGCGAAAAAGTCTAGCTTCGATTGTATAGCGGATTGGAGACTTCTCTTTGTTTTGAGTTTCGCGCTGAAATCAAGCGCCCGGCAACCCCTAATGTCACTTCTAGAAACATATATTAGCGGTTGGGGAGCGCAATGTAATTGATCCTACCATCATCTAACCTATCCACCCTAGCTTCTGTGTACCTTTAGGTGTCGTTCCCCTTCTTGTTTTGATGCGTAGGTCGACCACGAGAGATTTTGAATGCAATTCAAGATTTCACTCTAAACAAGTGCTACTTTGTGGCCTATGACAAGTGATTCTTAGAAAAGCTCTCTAATGGTCCACTTCTTCAAATTTAGGTTCTCTAGGGTGAGGCATTTGATTCCACAACCGCGAAAAAGTCTAGCTTCGATTGTATAGCGGATTGGAGACTTCTCTTTTTGTTTTGAGTTTGGCTGAAATCAGCGCCCGGCAACCCCTAATGTCACTTCTAGAAACATATATTAACGGTTGGGGAGCGCAATGTAATTGATCCTACCATCATCTAACCTATCCACCCTAGCTTCTGTGTACCTTTAGGTGTCGTTCCCCTTCTTGTTTGATGCGTAGGTCGACCACGAGAGATTTTGAATGCAATTCAAGATTTCACTCTAAACAAGTGCTACTTTGTGGCCTATGACAAGTGATTCTTAGAAAAGCTCTCTAATGGTCCACTTCTTCAAATTTAGGTTCTCTAGGGTGAGGCATTTGATTCCACAACCCGCGAAAAAGTCTAGCTTCGATTGTATAGCGGATTGGAGACTTCTCTTTGTTTTGAGTTGGCGCTGAAATCAGCGCCCGGCAACCCCATAATGTCACTTCTAGAAACATATATTAGCGGTGGGGAGCGCAATGTAATTGATCCTACCATCATCTAACCTATCCACCCTAGCTTCACTGTGTACCTTTAGGTGTCGATTTCCCCTTCTTGTTTTGATGCGTAGGTCGACCACGAGAGATTTTGAATGCAATTCAAGATTTCCTCTAAACAAGTGCTACTTTGTGGCCTATGACAAGTGATTCTTAGAAAAGCTCTCTAATGGTCCACTTCTTCAAATTTAGGTTCTCTAGGGTGAGGCATTTGATTCCACAACCGCGAAAAAGTCTAGCTTCGATTGTATAGCGGATTGGAGACTTCTCTTTGTTTTGAGTTATTTGAAATCAGCGCCCGGCAACCCCTAATGTCACTTCTAGAAACATATATTAGCGATTGGGGAGCGCAATGTAATTGATCCTACCATCATCTAACCTATCCACCCTAGCTTCTGTGTACCTTTAGGTATGGTTCCCCTTCTTGTTTTGATGCGTAGGTCGACCGCGAGAGATTTTGAATGCAATTCAAGATTTCCTCTAAACAAGTGCTACTTTGTGGCCTATGACAAGTGATTCTTAGAAAAGCTCTCTAATGGTCCACTTCTTCAAATTTAGGTTCTCTAGGGTGAGGCATTTGATTCCACAACCCGAAAAAAAAGTCTAGCTTCGATTGTATAGCGGATTGGAGACTTCTCTTTGTTTTGAGTTATTGCTGAAATCAGCGCCCGGCAACCCCTAATGTCACTTCTAGAAACATATATATTAGCGGTGGGGAGCGCAATGTAATTGATCCTACCATCATCTAACCTATCCACCCTAGCTTCTGTGTACCTTTAGGTGTCGTTCCCCTTCTTGTTTTGATGCGTAGGTCGACCACGAGAGATTTTGAATGCAATTCAAGATTTCACTCTAAACAAGTGCTACTTTGTGGCCTATGACAAGTGATTCTTAGAAAAGCTCTCTAATGGTCCACTTCTTCAAATTTAGGTTCTCTAGGGTGAGGCATTTGATTCCACAACCTTGAAAAAGTCTAGCTTCGATTGTATAGCGGATTGGAGACTTCTCTTTGTTTTGAGTTCGCGCTGAAATCAGCGCCAAGCAACCCCTAATGTCACTTCTAGAAACATATATTAGCGGTGGGGGGAGCGCAATGTAATTGATCCTACCATCATCTAACCTATCCACCCTAGCTTCTGTGTACCTTTAGGTGTCGTTCCCCTTCTTGTTTTGATGCGTGGGTCGACCGAGAGATTTTGAATGCAATTCAAGATTTCACTCTAAACAAGTGCTACTTTGTGGCCTATGACAAGTGATTCTTAGAAAAGCTCTCTAATGGTCCACTTCTTCAAATTTAGGTTCTCTAGGGTGAGGCATTTGATTCCACAACCGCGAAAAAAAGTCTAGCTTCGATTGTATAGCGGATTGGAGACTTCTCTTTGTTTTGAGTTCGCTGAAATCAAGCGCCGGCAACCCCTAATGTCACTTCTAGAAACATATATTAACGGTGGGGAAGCGCAATGTAATTGATCCTACCATCATCTAACCTATCCACCCTAGCTTCTGTGTACCTTTAGGTGTCGTTCCCCTTCTTGTTTTGATGCGTAGGTCGACCACGAGAGATTTTGAATGCAATTCAAGATTTCCTCTAAACAAGTGCTACTTTGTGGCCTATGACAAGTGATTCTTAGAAAAGCTCTCTAATGGTCCACTTCTTCAAATTTAGGTTCTCTAGGGTGAGGCATTTGATTCCACAACCGCGAAAAAGTCTAGCTTCGATTGTATAGCGGATTGGAGACTTCTCTTTGTTTTGAGTTGAGTTGGCTGAAATCAGCGCCGGCAACCCCTAATGTCACTTCTAGAAACATATATTAACGGTGGGGAGCGCAATGTAATTGATCCTACCATCATCTAACCTATCCACCCTAGCTTCCTGTGTACCTTTAGGTGTCGTTCCCCTTCTTGTTTTGATGCGTAGGTCGACCGCGAGAGATTTTGAATGCAATTCAAGATTTCACTCTAAACAAGTGCTACTTTGTGGCCTATGACAAGTGATTCTTAGAAAAGCTCTCTAATGGTCCACTTCTTCAAATTTAGGTTCTCTAGGGTGAGGCATTTGATTCCACAACCGCGAAAAAGTCTAGCTTCGATTGTATAGCGGATTGGAGACTTCTCTTTGTTTTGAGTTCGCGCTGAAATCAGCGCCCGGCAACCCTATAATGTCACTTCTAGAAAAACATATATTAGCGATTGGGGGAGCGCAATGTAATTGATCCTACCATCATCTAACCTATCCACCCTAGCTTCACTGTGTACCTTTAGGTGTCGTTCCCCTTCTTGTTTTGATGCGTGGGTAGGACCGCGAGAGATTTTGAATGCAATTCAAGATTTCACTCTAAACAAGTGCTACTTTGTGGCCTATGACAAGTGATTCTTAGAAAAGCTCTCTAATGGTCCACTTCTTCAAATTTAGGTTCTCTAGGGTGAGGCATTTGATTCCACAACCGCGAAAAAGTCTAGCTTCGATTGTATAGCGGATTGGAGACTTCTCTTTGTTTTGAGTTCGCGCTGAAATGAGCGCCCGGCAACCCCTAATGTCACTTCTAGAAACATATATTAGCGATTGGGGAGCGCAATGTAATTGATCCTACCATCATCTAACCTATCCACCCTAGCTTCACTGTGTACCTTTAGGTATCGTTCCCCTTCTTGTTTTGATGCGTAGGTCGACCACGAGAGATTTTGAATGCAATTCAAGATTTCACTCTAAACAAGTGCTACTTTGTGGCCTATGACAAGTGATTCTTAGAAAAGCTCTCTAATGGTCCACTTCTTCAAATTTAGGTTCTCTAGGGTGAGGCATTTGATTCCACAACCGCGAAAAAGTCTAGCTTCGATTGTATAGCGGATTGGAGACTTCTCTTTGTTTTTGAGTTAGCTGAAATCAGCGCCCGGCAACCCCTAATGTCACTTCTAGAAACATATATTAACGGTGGGGAAGCGCAATGTAATTGATCCTACCATCATCTAACCTATCCACCCTAGCTTCACTGTGTACCTTTAGGTGTGGTTCCCCTTCTTGTTTTGATGCGTAGGTCGACCAGAGATTTTGAATGCAATTCAAGATTTCCTCTAAACAAGTGCTACTTTGTGGCCTATGACAAGTGATTCTTAGAAAAGCTCTCTAATGGTCCACTTCTTCAAATTTAGGTTCTCTAGGGTGAGGCATTTGATTCCACAACCGCGAAAAAGTCTAGCTTCGATTGTATAGCGGATTGGAGACTTCTTTTTTTTTGAGTTGTTGCTGAAATCAAGCGCCCGGCAACCCCTAATGTCACTTCTAGAAACATATATTAGCGATTGGGGAAGCGCAATGTAATTGATCCTACCATCATCTAACCTATCCACCCTAGCTTCTGTGTACCTTTAGGTGTCGTTCCCCTTCTTGTTTTGATGCGTAGGTCGACCGCGAGAGATTTTGAATGCAATTCAAGATTTCACTCTAAACAAGTGCTACTTTGTGGCCTATGACAAGTGATTCTTAGAAAAGCTCTCTAATGGTCCACTTCTTCAAATTTAGGTTCTCTAGGGTGAGGCATTTGATTCCACAACCGCGAAAAAAGTCTAGCTTCGATTGTATAGCGGATTGGAGACTTCTCTTTGTTTTGAGTTGGCTGAAATCAGCGCCCGGCAACCCCTATAATGTCACTTCTAGAAACATATATTAGCGGTGGGGAGCGCAATGTAATTGATCCTACCATCATCTAACCTATCCACCCTAGCTTCTTCTGTGTACCTTTAGGTGTCGTTCCCCTTCTTGTTTTGATGCGTAGGTCGACCACGAGAGATTTTGAATGCAATTCAAGATTTCCTCTAAACAAGTGCTACTTTGTGGCCTATGACAAGTGATTCTTAGAAAAGCTCTCTAATGGTCCACTTCTTCAAATTTAGGTTCTCTAGGGTGAGGCATTTGATTCCACAACCAGCGAAAAAGTCTAGCTTCGATTGTATAGCGGATTGGAGACTTCTCTTTGTTTTGAGTTCGCTGAAATCAGCGCCCGGCAACCCCTATAATGTCACTTCTAGAAACATATATTAACGGTGGGGGAGCGCAATGTAATTGATCCTACCATCATCTAACCTATCCACCCTAGCTTCTGTGTACCTTTTCGTGTCGTTCCCCTTCTTGTTTTGATGCGTAGGTCGACCGCGAGAGATTTTGAATGCAATTCAAGATTTCACTCTAAACAAGTGCTACTTTGTGGCCTATGACAAGTGATTCTTAGAAAAGCTCTCTAATGGTCCACTTCTTCAAATTTAGGTTCTCTAGGGTGAGGCATTTGATTCCACAACCGTGAAAAAGTCTAGCTTCGATTGTATAGCGGATTGGAGACTTCTCTTTGTTTTGAGTTCGCTGAAATCAGCGCCCGGCAACCCCTAATGTCACTTCTAGAAACATATATTAGCGGTGGGGGAGCGCAATGTAATTGATCCTACCATCATCTAACCTATCCACCCTAGCTTCTGTGTACCTTTAGGTATCGTTCCCCTTCTTGTTTTGATGCGTAGGTCGACCACGAGAGATTTTGAATGCAATTCAAGATTTCACTCTAAACAAGTGCTACTTTGTGGCCTATGACAAGTGATTCTTAGAAAAGCTCTCTAATGGTCCACTTCTTCAAATTTAGGTTCTCTAGGGTGAGGCATTTGATTCCACAACCGCGAAAAAGTCTAGCTTCGATTGTATAGCGGATTGGAGACTTCTCTTTGTTTTGAAGTTTGGCTGAAATCAGCGCCCGCAACCCCTAATGTCACTTCTAGAAACATATATTAGCGGTGGGGAGCGCAATGTAATTGATCCTACCATCATCTAACCTATCCACCCTAGCTTCTGTGTACCTTTAGGTGTCGTTTCCCCTTCTTGTTTTGATGCGTAGGTCGACCACGAGAGATTTTGAATGCAATTCAAGATTTCCTCTAAACAAGTGCTACTTTGTGGCCTATGACAAGTGATTCTTAGAAAAGCTCTCTAATGGTCCACTTCTTCAAATTTAGGTTCTCTAGGGTGAGGCATTTGATTCCACAACCGCGAAAAAGTCTAGCTTCGATTGTATAGCGGATTGGAGACTTCTCTTTGTTTTGAGTTTGGCGCTGAAATCAGCGCCCGGCAACCCCTAATGTCACTTCTAGAAACATATATTAACGGTTGGGGAGCGCAATGTAATTGATCCTACCATCATCTAACCTATCCACCCTAGCTTCTGTGTACCTTTAGGTATGTCGTTCCCCTTCTTGTTTTGATGCGTAGGTCGACCACGAGAGATTTTGAATGCAATTCAAGATTTCACTCTAAACAAGTGCTACTTTGTGGCCTATGACAAGTGATTCTTAGAAAAGCTCTCTAATGGTCCACTTCTTCAAATTTAGGTTCTCTAGGGTGAGGCATTTGATTCCACAACCTTGAAAAAGTCTAGCTTCGATTGTATAGCGGATTGGAGACTTCTCTTTGTTTTGAGTTTCGCTGAAATCAAGCGCCCGGCAACCCCTAATGTCACTTCTAGAAACATATATTAGCGGTTGGGGAGCGCAATGTAATTGATCCTACCATCATCTAACCTATCCACCCTAGCTTCTGTGTACCTTTAGGTGTGGATTTCCCCTTCTTGTTTTGATGCGTAGGTCGACCGCGAGAGATTTTGAATGCAATTCAAGATTTCACTCTAAACAAGTGCTACTTTGTGGCCTATGACAAGTGATTCTTAGAAAAGCTCTCTAATGGTCCACTTCTTCAAATTTAGGTTCTCTAGGGTGAGGCATTTGATTCCACAACCCTTGAAAAAGTCTAGCTTCGATTGTATAGCGGATTGGAGACTTCTCTTTTTTTTTGAGTTTGCGCTGAAATGAGCGCCCGGCAACCCCTAATGTCACTTCTAGAAACATATATAGCGCGATTGGGGAGCGCAATGTAATTGATCCTACCATCATCTAACCTATCCACCCTAGCTTCCTGTGTACCTTTAGGTGTCGTTCCCCTTCTTGTTTTGATGCGTGTAGGTCGACCCGAGAGATTTTGAATGCAATTCAAGATTTCCTCTAAACAAGTGCTACTTTGTGGCCTATGACAAGTGATTCTTAGAAAAGCTCTCTAATGGTCCACTTCTTCAAATTTAGGTTCTCTAGGGTGAGGCATTTGATTCCACAACCGCGAAAAAAGTCTAGCTTCGATTGTATAGCGGATTGGAGACTTCTCTTTGTTTTGAGTTAGCGCTGAAATCAAGCGCCCGGCAACCCCTAATGTCACTTCTAGAAACATATATATTAGCGGTGGGGAGCGCAATGTAATTGATCCTACCATCATCTAACCTATCCACCCTAGCTTCACTGTGTACCTTTAGGTGTCGTTCCCCTTCTTGTTTTGATGCGTAGGTCGACCGCGAGAGATTTTTGAATGCAATTCAAGATTTCCTCTAAACAAGTGCTACTTTGTGGCCTATGACAAGTGATTCTTAGAAAAGCTCTCTAATGGTCCACTTCTTCAAATTTAGGTTCTCTAGGGTGAGGCATTTGATTCCACAACCGCGAAAAAGTCTAGCTTCGATTGTATAGCGGATTGGAGACTTCTCTTTGTTTTGAGTTGGCGCTGAAATCAGCGCCCGGCAACCCTATAATGTCACTTCTAGAAACATATATTAACGGTGGGGAGCGCAATGTAATTGATCCTACCATCATCTAACCTATCCACCCTAGCTTTCTGTGTACCTTTAGGTGTGGTTCCCCTTCTTGTTTTGATGCGTAGGTCGACCACGAGAGATTTTGAATGCAATTCAAGATTTCCTCTAAACAAGTGCTACTTTGTGGCCTATGACAAGTGATTCTTAGAAAAGCTCTCTAATGGTCCACTTCTTCAAATTTAGGTTCTCTAGGGTGAGGCATTTGATTCCACAACCAGCGAAAAAGTCTAGCTTCGATTGTATAGCGGATTGGAGACTTCTCTTTGTTTTGAGTTGGCGCTGAAATCAAGCGCCCGGCAACCCCTAATGTCACTTCTAGAAACATATATTAGCGGTGGGGGAGCGCAATGTAATTGATCCTACCATCATCTAACCTATCCACCCTAGCTTCTGTGTACCTTTAGTGTCGTTCCCCTTCTTGTTTTGATGCGTAGGTCGACCACGAGAGATTTTGAATGCAATTCAAGATTTCACTCTAAACAAGTGCTACTTTGTGGCCTATGACAAGTGATTCTTAGAAAAGCTCTCTAATGGTCCACTTCTTCAAATTTAGGTTCTCTAGGGTGAGGCATTTGATTCCACAACCGCGAAAAAGTCTAGCTTCGATTGTATAGCGGATTGGAGACTTCTCTTTTTGTTTTGAGTTCGCGCTGAAATGAGCGCCCGGCAACCCCTAATGTCACTTCTAGAAACATATATTAACGGTGGGGAGCGCAATGTAATTGATCCTACCATCATCTAACCTATCCACCCTAGCTTCTGTGTACCTTTAGGTGTCGTTCCCCTTCTTGTTTTGATGCGTAGGTCGACCACGAGAGATTTTTGAATGCAATTCAAGATTTCCTCTAAACAAGTGCTACTTTGTGGCCTATGACAAGTGATTCTTAGAAAAGCTCTCTAATGGTCCACTTCTTCAAATTTAGGTTCTCTAGGGTGAGGCATTTGATTCCACAACCTTGAAAAAAAGTCTAGCTTCGATTGTATAGCGGATTGGAGACTTCTCTTTGTTTTGAGTTGGCGCTGAAATCAGCGCCCGGCAACCCATAATGTCACTTCTAGAAACATATATTAACGGTGGGGGAGCGCAATGTAATTGATCCTACCATCATCTAACCTATCCACCCTAGCTTCACTGTGTACCTTTAGGTGTCGTTCCCCTTCTTGTTTTGATGCGTAGGTCGACCGCGAGAGATTTTGAATGCAATTCAAGATTTCCTCTAAACAAGTGCTACTTTGTGGCCTATGACAAGTGATTCTTAGAAAAGCTCTCTAATGGTCCACTTCTTCAAATTTAGGTTCTCTAGGGTGAGGCATTTGATTCCACAACCGCGAAAAAGTCTAGCTTCGATTGTATAGCGGATTGGAGACTTCTCTTTGTTTTGAGAGTTCGCTGAAAATCAGCGCCCGGCAACCCCTAATGTCACTTCTAGAAACATATATTAACGGTTGGGGAGCGCAATGTAATTGATCCTACCATCATCTAACCTATCCACCCTAGCTTCTGTGTACCTTTAGGTGTCGTTCCCCTTCTTGTTTTGATGCGTAGGTCGACCACGAGAGATTTTGAATGCAATTCAAGATTTCCTCTAAACAAGTGCTACTTTGTGGCCTATGACAAGTGATTCTTAGAAAAGCTCTCTAATGGTCCACTTCTTCAAATTTAGGTTCTCTAGGGTGAGGCATTTGATTCCACAACCGCGAAAAAAAGTCTAGCTTCGATTGTATAGCGGATTGGAGACTTCTCTTTGTTTTGAGTTGGCGCTGAAATCAGCGCCGGCAACCCCTAATGTCACTTCTAGAAACATATATTAGCGGTGGGGAGCGCAATGTAATTGATCCTACCATCATCTAACCTATCCACCCTAGCTTCTGTGTACCTTTTAGGTGTCGTTCCCCTTCTTGTTTTGATGCGTAGGTCGACCTGAGAGATTTTGAATGCAATTCAAGATTTCACTCTAAACAAGTGCTACTTTGTGGCCTATGACAAGTGATTCTTAGAAAAGCTCTCTAATGGTCCACTTCTTCAAATTTAGGTTCTCTAGGGTGAGGCATTTGATTCCACAACCCTTGAAAAAGTCTAGCTTCGATTGTATAGCGGATTGGAGACTTCTCTTTGTTTTGAGTTCGCGCTGAAATCAGCGCCCGGTAACCCCTATAATGTCACTTCTAGAAACATATATTAGCGGTGGGGAGCGCAATGTAATTGATCCTACCATCATCTAACCTATCCACCCTAGCTTCTGTGTACCTTTAGGTGTCGTTCCCCTTCTTGTTTTGATGCGTAGGTCGACCACGAGAGATTTTGAATGCAATTCAAGATTTCACTCTAAACAAGTGCTACTTTGTGGCCTATGACAAGTGATTCTTAGAAAAGCTCTCTAATGGTCCACTTCTTCAAATTTAGGTTCTCTAGGGTGAGGCATTTGATTCCACAACCGCGAAAAAGTCTAGCTTCGATTGTATAGCGGATTGGAGACTTCTCTTTGTTTTGAGTTTGGCTGAAATCAGCGCCCGGCAACCCCTAATGTCACTTCTAGAAACATATATTAACGGTGGGGAGCGCAATGTAATTGATCCTACCATCATCTAACCTATCCACCCTAGCTTCTGTGTACCTTTAGGTGTCGTTCCCCTTCTTGTTTTGATGCGTAGGTCGACCACGAGAGATTTTGAATGCAATTCAAGATTTCCTCTAAACAAGTGCTACTTTGTGGCCTATGACAAGTGATTCTTAGAAAAGCTCTCTAATGGTCCACTTCTTCAAATTTAGGTTCTCTAGGGTGAGGCATTTGATTCCACAACCCGCGAAAAAGTCTAGCTTCGATTGTATAGCGGATTGGAGACTTCTCTTTGTTTTGAGTTGCGCTGAAATCAAGCGCCCGGCAACCCCTAATGTCACTTCTAGAAACATATATTAACGGTGGGGAGCGCAATGTAATTGATCCTACCATCATCTAACCTATCCACCCTAGCTTCTGTGTACCTTTAGGTGTCGTTCCCCTTCTTGTTTTTGATGCGTAGGTCGACCACGAGAGATTTTGAATGCAATTCAAGATTTCACTCTAAACAAGTGCTACTTTGTGGCCTATGACAAGTGATTCTTAGAAAAGCTCTCTAATGGTCCACTTCTTCAAATTTAGGTTCTCTAGGGTGAGGCATTTGATTTCCCACAACCGCGAAAAAGTCTAGCTTCGATTGTATAGCGGATTGGAGACTTCTCTTTTTGTTTTGAGTTCGCGCTGAAATCAGCGCCCGGCAACCCCTAATGTCACTTCTAGAAACATATATTAACGGTTGGGGAGCGCAATGTAATTGATCCTACCATCATCTAACCTATCCACCCTAGCTTCTGTGTACCTTTAGGTGTCGTTCCCCTTCTTGTTTTGATGCGTAGGTCGACCACGAGAGATTTTTGAATGCAATTCAAGATTTCCTCTAAACAAGTGCTACTTTGTGGCCTATGACAAGTGATTCTTAGAAAAGCTCTCTAATGGTCCACTTCTTCAAATTTAGGTTCTCTAGGGTGAGGCATTTGATTCCACAACCACTTGAAAAAGTCTAGCTTCGATTGTATAGCGGATTGGAGACTTCTCTTTGTTTTGAGTTTCGCGCTGAAATCAGCGCCCGGCAACCCCTAATGTCACTTCTAGAAACATATATTAGCGGTGGGGAGCGCAATGTAATTGATCCTACCATCATCTAACCTATCCACCCTAGCTTCTGTGTACCTTTCGTGTCGTTCCCCTTCTTGTTTTGATGCGTAGGTCGACCACGAGAGATTTTGAATGCAATTCAAGATTTCACTCTAAACAAGTGCTACTTTGTGGCCTATGACAAGTGATTCTTAGAAAAGCTCTCTAATGGTCCACTTCTTCAAATTTAGGTTCTCTAGGGTGAGGCATTTGATTCCACAACCGTGAAAAAGTCTAGCTTCGATTGTATAGCGGATTGGAGACTTCTCTTTGTTTTGAGTGAGTTGGCTGAAATCAGCGCCCGGCAACCCCTAATGTCACTTCTAGAAACATATATTAGCGGTTGGGGAGCGCAATGTAATTGATCCTACCATCATCTAACCTATCCACCCTAGCTTCTGTGTACCTTTAGGTGTCGTTCCCCTTCTTGTTTTGATGCGTAGGTCGACCACGAGAGATTTTGAATGCAATTCAAGATTTCACTCTAAACAAGTGCTACTTTGTGGCCTATGACAAGTGATTCTTAGAAAAGCTCTCTAATGGTCCACTTCTTCAAATTTAGGTTCTCTAGGGTGAGGCATTTGATTCCACAACCCTTGAAAAAGTCTAGCTTCGATTGTATAGCGGATTGGAGACTTCTCTTTGTTTTGAGTTCGGCGCTGAAATCAGCGCCCGGCAACCCCTAATGTCACTTCTAGAAACATATATTAACGATTGGGGAGCGCAATGTAATTGATCCTACCATCATCTAACCTATCCACCCTAGCTTCTGTGTACCTTTAGGTGTCGTTCCCCTTCTTGTTTTGATGCGTAGGTCGACCCGCGAGAGATTTTGAATGCAATTCAAGATTTCCTCTAAACAAGTGCTACTTTGTGGCCTATGACAAGTGATTCTTAGAAAAGCTCTCTAATGGTCCACTTCTTCAAATTTAGGTTCTCTAGGGTGAGGCATTTGATTCCACAACCCCGCGAAAAAGTCTAGCTTCGATTGTATAGCGGATTGGAGACTTCTCTTTGTTTTTTTGAGTTCGCTGAAATCAGCGCCCGGCAACCCCTAATGTCACTTCTAGAAAACATATATTACGGTGGGGAGCGCAATGTAATTGATCCTACCATCATCTAACCTATCCACCCTAGCTTCTGTGTACCTTTAGGTGTCGTTCCCCTTCTTGTTTGATGCGTAGGTCGACCACGAGAGAGATTTTGAATGCAATTCAAGATTTCACTCTAAACAAGTGCTACTTTGTGGCCTATGACAAGTGATTCTTAGAAAAGCTCTCTAATGGTCCACTTCTTCAAATTTAGGTTCTCTAGGGTGAGGCATTTGATGCCACAACCGAAAAAAAAGTCTAGCTTCGATTGTATAGCGGATTGGAGACTTCTCTTTGTTTTGAGTTCGCTGAAATCAGCGCCCGGCAACCCCTAATGTCACTTCTAGAAACATATATTA
The DNA here is from genome assembly GCA_015847255.1 of Hyparrhenia diplandra. NCBI lineage: Eukaryota > Viridiplantae > Streptophyta > Magnoliopsida > Poales > Poaceae > Hyparrhenia > Hyparrhenia diplandra. The sequence goes on from JADLZK010006657.1 coordinate 21,096, forward strand.
ACGGTGGGGAGCGCAATGTAATTGATCCTACCATCATCTAACCTATCCACCCTAGCTTCACTGTGTACCTTTAGGTGTCGTTCCCCTTCTTGTTTTGATGCGTAGGTCGACACGAGAGATTTTGAATGCAATTCAAGATTTCACTCTAAACAAGTGCTACTTTGTGGCCTATGACAAGTGATTCTTAGAAAAGCTCTCTAATGGTCCACTTCTTCAAATTTAGGTTCTCTAGGGTGAGGCATTTGATTCCACAACCGCGAAAAAAAGTCTAGCTTCGATTGTATAGCGGATTGGAGACTTCTCTTTGTTTTGAGTTGAGCGCTGAAATCAGCGCCCGGCAAACCCCTAATGTCACTTCTAGAAACATATATATAGCGGTGGGGGAGCGCAATGTAATTGATCCTACCATCATCTAACCTATCCACCCTAGCTTCCTGTGTACCTTTAGGTGTCGTTCCCCTTCTTGTTTTGATGCGTAGGTCGACCCTGAGAGATTTTGAATGCAATTCAAGATTTCCTCTAAACAAGTGCTACTTTGTGGCCTATGACAAGTGATTCTTAGAAAAGCTCTCTAATGGTCCACTTCTTCAAATTTAGGTTCTCTAGGGTGAGGCATTTGATTCCACAACCGCGAAAAAGTCTAGCTTCGATTGTATAGCGGATTGGAGACTTCTCTTTGTTTTGAGTTTCGCGCTGAAATCAGCGCCCGGCAACCCCTAATGTCACTTCTAGAAACATATATTAACGTTGGGGAGCGCAATGTAATTGATCCTACCATCATCTAACCTATCCACCCTAGCTTCTGTGTACCTTTAGGTATGTCGTTCCCCTTCTTGTTTTGATGCGTAGGTCGACCTGAGAGATTTTGAATGCAATTCAAGATTTCACTCTAAACAAGTGCTACTTTGTGGCCTATGACAAGTGATTCTTAGAAAAGCTCTCTAATGGTCCACTTCTTCAAATTTAGGTTCTCTAGGGTGAGGCATTTGATTCCACAACCGCGAAAAAAAAGTCTAGCTTCGATTGTATAGCGGATTGGAGACTTCTCTTTGTTTTGAGTTTTCGCGCTGAAATCAGCGCCCGGCAACCCCTAATGTCACTTCTAGAAACATATATTAGCGGTGGGGGAGCGCAATGTAATTGATCCTACCATCATCTAACCTATCCACCCTAGCTTCACTGTGTACCTTTAGGTGTCGTTCCCCTTCTTGTTTTGATGCGTAGGTCGACCACGAGAGATTTTGAATGCAATTCAAGATTTCACTCTAAACAAGTGCTACTTTGTGGCCTATGACAAGTGATTCTTAGAAAAGCTCTCTAATGGTCCACTTCTTCAAATTTAGGTTCTCTAGGGTGAGGCATTTGATTCCACAACCGCGAAAAAGTCTAGCTTCGATTGTATAGCGGGATTGGAGACTTCTCTTTGTTTTGAGTTCGCGCTGAAATCAAGCGCCCGGCAACCCCTAATGTCACTTCTAGAAACATATATATTAACGGTGGGGAAGCGCAATGTAATTGATCCTACCATCATCTAACCTATCCACCCTAGCTTCTGTGTACCTTTAGGTGGTGTCGTTCCCCTTCTTGTTTTGATGCGTAGGTCGACCACGAGAGATTTTGAATGCAATTCAAGATTTCCTCTAAACAAGTGCTACTTTGTGGCCTATGACAAGTGATTCTTAGAAAAGCTCTCTAATGGTCCACTTCTTCAAATTTAGGTTCTCTAGGGTGAGGCATTTGATTGCCACAACCGCGAAAAAGTCTAGCTTCGATTGTATAGCGGATTGGAGACTTCTCTTTGTTTTGAGTTCGCGCTGAAATCAGCGCCCGGCAACCCCTAATGTCACTTCTAGAAAACATATATTAACGGTGGGGGAGCGCAATGTAATTGATCCTACCATCATCTAACCTATCCACCCTAGCTTCTGTGTACCTTTAGGTGTCGTTCCCCTTCTTGTTTTGATGCGTAGGTCGACCACGAGAGATTTTGAATGCAATTCAAGATTTCACTCTAAACAAGTGCTACTTTGTGGCCTATGACAAGTGATTCTTAGAAAAGCTCTCTAATGGTCCACTTCTTCAAATTTAGGTTCTCTAGGGTGAGGCATTTGATGCCACAACCGCGAAAAAGTCTAGCTTCGATTGTATAGCGGATTGGAGACTTCTCTTTGTTTTGAGTTGGTATTTGAAATCAGCGCCCGGCAACCCCTATAATGTCACTTCTAGAAACATATATTAACGGTTGGGGAGCGCAATGTAATTGATCCTACCATCATCTAACCTATCCACCCTAGCTTCTGTGTACCTTTAGGTGTCGTTCCCCTTCTTGTTTTGATGCGTAGGGTCGACCACGAGAGATTTTGAATGCAATTCAAGATTTCACTCTAAACAAGTGCTACTTTGTGGCCTATGACAAGTGATTCTTAGAAAAGCTCTCTAATGGTCCACTTCTTCAAATTTAGGTTCTCTAGGGTGAGGCATTTGATGCCACAACCCGTGAAAAAGTCTAGCTTCGATTGTATAGCGGATTGGAGACTTCTCTTTGTTTTGAGTTGGCGCTGAAATCAGCGCCCGACAACCCCTAATGTCACTTCTAGAAACATATATTAACGGTGGGGAGCGCGCAATGTAATTGATCCTACCATCATCTAACCTATCCACCCTAGCTTTCTGTGTACCTTTAGGTGTCGTTCCCCTTCTTGTTTTGATGCGTAGGTCGACCACGAGAGATTTTGAATGCAATTCAAGATTTCACTCTAAACAAGTGCTACTTTGTGGCCTATGACAAGTGATTCTTAGAAAAGCTCTCTAATGGTCCACTTCTTCAAATTTAGGTTCTCTAGGGTGAGGCATTTGATGCCACAACCGCGAAAAAAGTCTAGCTTCGATTGTATAGCGGATTGGAGACTTCTCTTTGTTTTGAGTTTGCGCTGAAATCAAGCGCCCGGCAACCCCTAATGTCACTTCTAGAAACATATATTAACGGTGGGGGAGCGCAATGTAATTGATCCTACCATCATCTAACCTATCCACCCTAGCTTCTGTGTACCTTTAGGTGTCGTTCCCCTTCTTGTTTTTTGATGCGTAGGTCGACCACTGAGAGATTTTGAATGCAATTCAAGATTTCACTCTAAACAAGTGCTACTTTGTGGCCTATGACAAGTGATTCTTAGAAAAGCTCTCTAATGGTCCACTTCTTCAAATTTAGGTTCTCTAGGGTGAGGCATTTGATGCCACAACCGCGAAAAAAAGTCTAGCTTCGATTGTATAGCGGATTGGAGACTTCTCTTTGTTTTGAGTTGGCGCTGAAATCAAGCGCCCGGCAACCTATAATGTCACTTCTAGAAACATATATTAACGGTGGGGAAGCGCAATGTAATTGATCCTACCATCATCTAACCTATCCACCCTAGCTTCTGTGTACCTTTAGGTGTCGTTCCCCTTCTTGTTTTTTGATGCGTAGGTCGACCGCGAGAGATTTTGAATGCAATTCAAGATTTCACTCTAAACAAGTGCTACTTTGTGGCCTATGACAAGTGATTCTTAGAAAAGCTCTCTAATGGTCCACTTCTTCAAATTTAGGTTCTCTAGGGTGAGGCATTTGATTCCACAAACCTTGAAAAAGTCTAGCTTCGATTGTATAGCGGATTGGAGACTTCTCTTTGTTTTGAGTTCGCGCTGAAATCAAGCGCCCGGCAACCCCTAATGTCACTTCTAGAAACATATATTAACGGTGGGGAGCGCAATGTAATTGATCCTACCATCATCTAACCTATCCACCCTAGCTTCTGTGTACCTTTAGGTGTCGTTCCCCTTCTTGTTTTGATGCGTAGGTCGACCACGAGAGATTTTGAATGCAATTCAAGATTTCCTCTAAACAAGTGCTACTTTGTGGCCTATGACAAGTGATTCTTAGAAAAGCTCTCTCTAATGGTCCACTTCTTCAAATTTAGGTTCTCTAGGGTGAGGCATTTGATGCCACAACCGCGAAAAAAAGTCTAGCTTCGATTGTATAGCGGATTGGAGACTTCTCTTTGTTTTGAGTTGCGCTGAAATCAAGCGCCCGGCAACCCCTAATGTCACTTCTAGAAACATATATTAGCGGTGGGGAGCGCAATGTAATTGATCCTACCATCATCTAACCTATCCACCCTAGCTTCTGTGTACCTTTTCGTGTCGTTCCCCTTCTTGTTTTGATGCGTAGGTCGACCACGAGAGATTTTGAATGCAATTCAAGATTTCACTCTAAACAAGTGCTACTTTGTGGCCTATGACAAGTGATTCTTAGAAAAGCTCTCTAATGGTCCACTTCTTCAAATTTAGGTTCTCTAGGGTGAGGCATTTGATGCCACAACCGCGAAAAAGTCTAGCTTCGATTGTATAGCGGATTGGAGACTTCTCTTTGTTTTGAGTTCGGCTGAAATCAGCGCCCGGCAACCCCTAATGTCACTTCTAGAAACATATATTAGCGGTGGGGAGCGCAATGTAATTGATCCTACCATCATCTAACCTATCCACCCTAGCTTCTGTGTACCTTTAGGTGTGGTTCCCCTTCTTGTTTTGATGCGTAGGTCGACCACGAGAGATTTTGAATGCAATTCAAGATTTCACTCTAAACAAGTGCTACTTTGTGGCCTATGACAAGTGATTCTTAGAAAAGCTCTCTAATGGTCCACTTCTTCAAATTTAGGTTCTCTAGGGTGAGGCATTTGATGCCACAACCCGCGAAAAAGTCTAGCTTCGATTGTATAGCGGATTGGAGACTTCTCTTTTTGTTTTGAGTTCGCGCTGAAATCAAGCGCCCGGCAACCCCTAATGTCACTTCTAGAAACATATATTAACGGTGGGGAGCGCAATGTAATTGATCCTACCATCATCTAACCTATCCACCCTAGCTTCTGTGTACCTTTAGGTAATCGTTCCCCTTCTTGTTTTGATGCGTAGGTCGACCACGAGAGATTTTGAATGCAATTCAAGATTTCCTCTAAACAAGTGCTACTTTGTGGCCTATGACAAGTGATTCTTAGAAAAGCTCTCTAATGGTCCACTTCTTCAAATTTAGGTTCTCTAGGGTGAGGCATTTGATGCCACAACCCGCGAAAAAGTCTAGCTTCGATTGTATAGCGGATTGGAGACTTCTCTTTGTTTTGAGTTTCGCTGAAATCAGCGCCCGGCAACCCCTAATGTCACTTCTAGAAACATATATTAACGGTGGGGGAGCGCAATGTAATTGATCCTACCATCATCTAACCTATCCACCCTAGCTTCTGTGTACCTTTAGGTGTCGTTCCCCTTCTTGTTTTGATGCGTAGGTCGACCACGAGAGATTTTGAATGCAATTCAAGATTTCACTCTAAACAAGTGCTACTTTGTGGCCTATGACAAGTGATTCTTAGAAAAGCTCTCTAATGGTCCACTTCTTCTTCAAATTTAGGTTCTCTAGGGTGAGGCATTTGATGCCACAACCCGAAAAAGTCTAGCTTCGATTGTATAGCGGATTGGAGACTTCTCTTTTTGTTTTGAGTTCGCTGAAATCAGCGCCCGGCAACCCCTAATGTCACTTCTAGAAAATATATATTAGCGGTGGGGGAGCGCAATGTAATTGATCCTACCATCATCTAACCTATCCACCCTAGCTTCTGTGTACCTTTAGGTGTCGGATTCCCCTTCTTGTTTTGATGCGTAGGTCGACCACGAGAGATTTTGAATGCAATTCAAGATTTCCTCTAAACAAGTGCTACTTTGTGGCCTATGACAAGTGATTCTTAGAAAAGCTCTCTAATGGTCCACTTCTTCAAATTTAGGTTCTCTAGGGTGAGGCATTTGATTGCCACAACCGCGAAAAAAGTCTAGCTTCGATTGTATAGCGGATTGGAGACTTCTCTTTGTTTTGAGTTCGCTGAAATCAGCGCCCGGCGGCCCTAATAATGTCACTTCTAGAAACATATATTAACGGTGGGGGCGCAATGTAATTGATCCTACCATCATCTAACCTATCCACCCTAGCTTCACTGTGTACCTTTCGTGTGTCGTTCCCCTTCTTGTTTGATGCGTAGGTCGACCGCGAGAGATTTTGAATGCAATTCAAGATTTCACTCTAAACAAGTGCTACTTTGTGGCCTATGACAAGTGATTCTTAGAAAAGCTCTCTAATGGTCCACTTCTTCAAATTTAGGTTCTCTAGGGTGAGGCATTTGATGCCACAACCGCGAAAAAAGTCTAGCTTCGATTGTATAGCGGATTGGAGACTTCTCTTTGTTTTTGAGTTCGCGCTGAAATCAGCGCCCGGCAACCCCTAATGTCACTTCTAGAAACATATATTAACGGTGGGGAGCGCAATGTAATTGATCCTACCATCATCTAACCTATCCACCCTAGCTTCTGTGTACCTTTAGGTGTCGTTCCCCTTCTTGTTTTGATGCGTGGGTCGACCACGAGAGATTTTGAATGCAATTCAAGATTTCACTCTAAACAAGTGCTACTTTGTGGCCTATGACAAGTGATTCTTAGAAAAGCTCTCTAATGGTCCACTTCTTCAAATTTAGGTTCTCTAGGGTGAGGCATTTGATGCCACAACCGCGAAAAAGTCTAGCTTCGATTGTATAGCGGATTGGAGACTTCTCTTTGTTTTGAGTTGCGCTGAAATCAAGCGCCCGGCAACCCCTAATGTCACTTCTAGAAACATATATTAACGGTGGGGAGCGCAATGTAATTGATCCTACCATCATCTAACCTATCCACCCTAGCTTCTGTGTACCTTTAGGTGTCGTTCCCCTTCTTGTTTTGATGCGTAGGTCGACCACGAGAGATTTTGAATGCAATTCAAGATTTCCTCTAAACAAGTGCTACTTTGTGGCCTATGACAAGTGATTCTTAGAAAAGCTCTCTAATGGTCCACTTCTTCAAATTTAGGTTCTCTAGGGTGAGGCATTTGATGCCACAACCCGCGAAAAAGTCTAGCTTCGATTGTATAGCGGATTGGAGACTTCTCTTTGTTTTGAGTTTTGCGCTGAAATCAGCGCCCGGCAACCCCTAATGTCACTTCTAGAAACATATATTAACGATTGGGGAGCGCAATGTAATTGATCCTACCATCATCTAACCTATCCACCCTAGCTTCTGTGTACCTTTAGGTGTCGTTCCCCTTCTTGTTTTGATGCGTAGGTCGACCCGAGAGATTTTTGAATGCAATTCAAGATTTCACTCTAAACAAGTGCTACTTTGTGGCCTATGACAAGTGATTCTTAGAAAAGCTCTCTAATGGTCCACTTCTTCAAATTTAGGTTCTCTAGGGTGAGGCATTTGATGCCACAACCGCGAAAAAGTCTAGCTTCGATTGTATAGCGGATTGGAGACTTCTCTTTGTTTTGAGTTGGCGCTGAAATCAAGCGCCCGGCAACCCCTAATGTCACTTCTAGAAACATATATTAACGGTGGGGAGCGCAATGTAATTGATCCTACCATCATCTAACCTATCCACCCTAGCTTCTGTGTACCTTTAGGTGTCGTTCCCCTTCTTGTTTTGATGCGTAGGTCGACCGCGAGAGATTTTGAATGCAATTCAAGATTTCACTCTAAACAAGTGCTACTTTGTGGCCTATGACAAGTGATTCTTAGAAAAGCTCTCTAATGGTCCACTTCTTCAAATTTAGGTTCTCTAGGGTGAGGCATTTGATGCCACAACCGCGAAAAAGTCTAGCTTCGATTGTATAGCGGATTGGAGACTTCTCTTTGTTTTGAGTTCGCGCTGAAATCAGCGCCCGGTAACCCCTATAATGTCACTTCTAGAAAAATATATATTAACGGTGGGGGAGCGCAATGTAATTGATCCTACCATCATCTAACCTATCCACCCTAGCTTCTGTGTACCTTTAGGTGTCGTTCCCCTTCTTGTTTTGATGCGTAGGTCGACCACGAGAGATTTTGAATGCAATTCAAGATTTCCTCTAAACAAGTGCTACTTTGTGGCCTATGACAAGTGATTCTTAGAAAAGCTCTCTAATGGTCCACTTCTTCAAATTTAGGTTCTCTAGGGTGAGGCATTTGATGCCACAACCGCGAAAAAGTCTAGCTTCGATTGTATAGCGGATTGGAGACTTCTCTTTGTTTTGAGTTCGCGCTGAAATCAGCGCCCGGCAACCCCTAATGTCACTTCTAGAAACATATATTAACGGTGGGGGGAGCGCAATGTAATTGATCCTACCATCATCTAACCTATCCACCCTAGCTTCTGTGTACCTTTAGGTGTCGTTCCCCTTCTTGTTTTTGATGCGTGGTCGACCACGAGAGATTTTGAATGCAATTCAAGATTTCACTCTAAACAAGTGCTACTTTGTGGCCTATGACAAGTGATTCTTAGAAAAGCTCTCTAATGGTCCACTTCTTCAAATTTAGGTTCTCTAGGGTGAGGCATTTGATGCCACAACGTGAAAAAGTCTAGCTTCGATTGTATAGCGGATTGGAGACTTCTCTTTGTTTTGAGTTGAGCGCTGAAATCAAGCGCCCGGCAACCCCTAATGTCACTTCTAGAAACATATATATAACGGTGGGGAGCGCAATGTAATTGATCCTACCATCATCTAACCTATCCACCCTAGCTTTCTGTGTACCTTTTAGGTGTCGTTCCCCTTCTTGTTTTGATGCGTAGGTCGACCACGAGAGATTTTGAATGCAATTCAAGATTTCACTCTAAACAAGTGCTACTTTGTGGCCTATGACAAGTGATTCTTAGAAAAGCTCTCTAATGGTCCACTTCTTCAAATTTAGGTTCTCTAGGGTGAGGCATTTGATGCCACAACCCTTGAAAAAGTCTAGCTTCGATTGTATAGCGGATTGGAGACTTCTCTTTGTTTTGAGTTTGCGCTGAAATCAGCGCCCGGCAACCCCTAATGTCACTTCTAGAAACATATATTAACGGTGGGGAGCGCAATGTAATTGATCCTACCATCATCTAACCTATCCACCCTAGCTTCTGTGTACCTTTAGGTGTCGTTCCCCTTCTTGTTTTGATGCGTAGGTCGACCACGAGAGATTTTGAATGCAATTCAAGATTTCACTCTAAACAAGTGCTACTTTGTGGCCTATGACAAGTGATTCTTAGAAAAGCTCTCTAATGGTCCACTTCTTCAAATTTAGGTTCTCTAGGGTGAGGCATTTGATGCCACAACCGTGAAAAAGTCTAGCTTCGATTGTATAGCGGATTGGAGACTTCTCTTTGTTTTGAGTTCGCGCTGAAATCAGCGCCCGGCAACCCCTAATGTCACTTCTAGAAACATATATTAACGGTGGGGAGCGCAATGTAATTGATCCTACCATCATCTAACCTATCCACCCTAGCTTCACTGTGTACCTTTAGGTGTCGTTCCCCTTCTTGTTTTGATGCGTAGGTCGACCACGAGAGAGATTTTGAATGCAATTCAAGATTTCACTCTAAACAAGTGCTACTTTGTGGCCTATGACAAGTGATTCTTAGAAAAGCTCTCTAATGGTCCACTTCTTCAAATTTAGGTTCTCTAGGGTGAGGCATTTGATGCCACAACCGCGAAAAAGTCTAGCTTCGATTGTATAGCGGATTGGAGACTTCTCTTTGTTTTGAGTTTTCGCTGAAATCAGCGCTAGTAACCCCTATAATGTCACTTCTAGAAACATATATTAACGGTGGGGAGCGCAATGTAATTGATCCTACCATCATCTAACCTATCCACCCTAGCTTCTGTGTACCTTTAGGTGTCGTTCCCCTTCTTGTTTTGATGCGTAGGTCGACCACGAGAGATTTTGAATGCAATTCAAGATTTCACTCTAAACAAGTGCTACTTTGTGGCCTATGACAAGTGATTCTTAGAAAAGCTCTCTAATGGTCCACTTCTTCAAATTTAGGTTCTCTAGGGTGAGGCATTTGATGCCACAACCGCGAAAAAGTCTAGCTTCGATTGTATAGCGGATTGGAGACTTCTCTTTGTTTTGAGTTCGCGCTGAAATCAGCGCCCGGCAACCCTATAATGTCACTTCTAGAAACATATATTAACGGTGGGGAGCGCAATGTAATTGATCCTACCATCATCTAACCTATCCACCCTAGCTTCTGTGTACCTTTAGGTGTCGTTCCCCTTCTTGTTTTGATGCGTAGGTCGACCACGAGAGATTTTGAATGCAATTCAAGATTTCACTCTAAACAAGTGCTACTTTGTGGCCTATGACAAGTGATTCTTAGAAAAGCTCTCTAATGGTCCACTTCTTCAAATTTAGGTTCTCTAGGGTGAGGCATTTGATGCCACAACCGCGAAAAAGTCTAGCTTCGATTGTATAGCGGATTGGAGACTTCTCTTTGTTTTGAGTTCGCTGAAATCAAGCGCCCGGCAACCCCTAATGTCACTTCTAGAAACATATATTAACGGTGGGGAGCGCAATGTAATTGATCCTACCATCATCTAACCTATCCACCCTAGCTTCACTGTGTACCTTTAGGTGTCGTTCCCCTTCTTGTTTTGATGCGTAGGTCGACCACGAGAGATTTTGAATGCAATTCAAGATTTCACTCTAAACAAGTGCTACTTTGTGGCCTATGACAAGTGATTCTTAGAAAAGCTCTCTAATGGTCCACTTCTTCAAATTTAGGTTCTCTAGGGTGAGGCATTTGATGCCACAACCGCGAAAAAGTCTAGCTTCGATTGTATAGCGGATTGGAGACTTCTCTTTGTTTTGAGTTGAGTTGCGCTGAAATCAGCGCCCGCAACCCCTAATGTCACTTCTAGAAACATATATTAACGGGTGGGGAGCGCAATGTAATTGATCCTACCATCATCTAACCTATCCACCCTAGCTTCACTGTGTACCTTTCGTGTCGTTCCCCTTCTTGTTTTGATGCGTAGGTCGACCACGAGAGATTTTGAATGCAATTCAAGATTTCACTCTAAACAAGTGCTACTTTGTGGCCTATGACAAGTGATTCTTAGAAAAGCTCTCTAATGGTCCACTTCTTCAAATTTAGGTTCTCTAGGGTGAGGCATTTGATGCCACAACCGCGAAAAAGTCTAGCTTCGATTGTATAGCGGATTGGAGACTTCTCTTTGTTTTGAGTTCGCGCTGAAATCAAGCGCCCGGCAACCCCTAATGTCACTTCTAGAAACATATATTAACGGTGGGGAGCGCAATGTAATTGATCCTACCATCATCTAACCTATCCACCCTAGCTTCTGTGTACCTTTAGGTGTCGTTCCCCTTCTTGTTTTGATGCGTAGGTCGACACGAGAGATTTTGAATGCAATTCAAGATTTCCTCTAAACAAGTGCTACTTTGTGGCCTATGACAAGTGATTCTTAGAAAAGCTCTCTAATGGTCCACTTCTTCAAATTTAGGTTCTCTAGGGTGAGGCATTTGATGCCACAACCCGCGAAAAAGTCTAGCTTCGATTGTATAGCGGATTGGAGACTTCTCTTTGTTTTGAGTTCGCTGCAATCAGCGGTAGTAACCCCTATAATGTCACTTCTAGAAACATATATTAACGGTGGGGAGCGCAATGTAATTGATCCTACCATCATCTAACCTATCCACCCTAGCTTCCTGTGTACCTTTAGGTGTCGTTCCCCTTCTTGTTTTGATGCGTAGGTCGACCACGAGAGATTTTGAATGCAATTCAAGATTTCACTCTAAACAAGTGCTACTTTGTGGCCTATGACAAGTGATTCTTAGAAAAGCTCTCTAATGGTCCACTTCTTCAAATTTAGGTTCTCTAGGGTGAGGCATTTGATGCCACAACCGCGAAAAAGTCTAGCTTCGATTGTATAGCGGATTGGAGACTTCTCTTTGTTTTGAGTTCGCTGAAATCAGCGCCCGGCAACCCCTAATGTCACTTCTAGAAACATATATTAACGGTGGGGAAGCGCAATGTAATTGATCCTACCATCATCTAACCTATCCACCCTAGCTTCACAGTGTACCTTTAGGTGTCGTTCCCCTTCTTGTTTTGATGCGCGTAGGTCGACACGAGAGATTTTGAATGCAATTCAAGATTTCACTCTAAACAAGTGCTACTTTGTGGCCTATGACAAGTGATTCTTAGAAAAGCTCTCTAATGGTCCACTTCTTCAAATTTAGGTTCTCTAGGGTGAGGCATTTGATGCCACAACCGCGAAAAAGTCTAGCTTCGATTGTATAGCGGATTGGAGACTTCTCTTTGTTTTGAGTTCGCGCTGAAATCAGCGCCCGGCAACCCCTAATGTCACTTCTAGAAAACATATATTAACGGTGGGGAGCGCAATGTAATTGATCCTACCATCATCTAACCTATCCACCCTAGCTTCTGTGTACCTTTAGGTGTCGTTCCCCTTCTTGTTTTGATGCGTAGGTCGACCCGAGAGATTTTGAATGCAATTCAAGATTTCACTCTAAACAAGTGCTACTTTGTGGCCTATGACAAGTGATTCTTAGAAAAGCTCTCTAATGGTCCACTTCTTCAAATTTAGGTTCTCTAGGGTGAGGCATTTGATGCCACAACCTTGAAAAAGTCTAGCTTCGATTGTATAGCGGATTGGAGACTTCTCTTTGTTTTTGAGTTTCGCTGAAATCAGCGCCCGCAACCCCTAATGTCACTTCTAGAAACATATATTAACGGTGGGGGAGCGCAATGTAATTGATCCTACCATCATCTAACCTATCCACCCTAGCTTCTGTGTACCTTTAGGTGTCGTTTCCCTTCTTGTTTTTTGATGCGTAGGTCGACCACGAGAGATTTTGAATGCAATTCAAGATTTCACTCTAAACAAGTGCTACTTTGTGGCCTATGACAAGTGATTCTTAGAAAAGCTCTCTAATGGTCCACTTCTTCAAATTTAGGTTCTCTAGGGTGAGGCATTTGATGCCACAACCGCGAAAAAGTCTAGCTTCGATTGTATAGCGGATTGGAGACTTCTCTTTGTTTTGAGTTCGCGCTGAAATCAAGCGCCGGCAACCCTATAATGTCACTTCTAGAAAAACATATATTAACGGTGGGGAAGCGCAATGTAATTGATCCTACCATCATCTAACCTATCCACCCTAGCTTCTGTGTACCTTTAGGTGTCGTTCCCCTTCTTGTTTGATGCGTAGGTCGACCACGAGAGATTTTGAATGCAATTCAAGATTTCACTCTAAACAAGTGCTACTTTGTGGCCTATGACAAGTGATTCTTAGAAAAGCTCTCTAATGGTCCACTTCTTCAAATTTAGGTTCTCTAGGGTGAGGCATTTGATGCCACAACCATGAAAAAGTCTAGCTTCGATTGTATAGCGGATTGGAGACTTCTCTTTGTTTTGAGTTCGCGCTGAAATCAGCGCCCGGCAACCCCTAATGTCACTTCTAGAAACATATATTAACGGTTGGGGAGCGCAATGTAATTGATCCTACCATCATCTAACCTATCCACCCTAGCTTCTGTGTACCTTTAGGTGTCGTTCCCCTTCTTGTTTTGATGCGTAGGTCGACACGAGAGATTTTGAATGCAATTCAAGATTTCACTCTAAACAAGTGCTACTTTGTGGCCTATGACAAGTGATTCTTAGAAAAGCTCTCTAATGGTCCACTTCTTCAAATTTAGGTTCTCTAGGGTGAGGCATTTGATGCCACAACCCTTGCGAAAAAGTCTAGCTTCGATTGTATAGCGGATTGGAGACTTCTCTTTGTTTTGAGTTCGCTGAAATCAGCGCCGGCAACCCTATAATGTCACTTCTAGAAAGATATATATTAACGGTGGGGGAGCGCAATGTAATTGATCCTACCATCATCTAACCTATCCACCCTAGCTTCTGTGTACCTTTAGGTGTCGTTCCCCTTCTTGTTTTGATGCGTAGGTCGACCACGAGAGAGATTTTGAATGCAATTCAAGATTTCACTCTAAACAAGTGCTACTTTGTGGCCTATGACAAGTGATTCTTAGAAAAGCTCTCTAATGGTCCACTTCTTCAAATTTAGGTTCTCTAGGGTGAGGCATTTGATGCCACAACCGAAAAAAAGTCTAGCTTCGATTGTATAGCGGATTGGAGACTTCTCTTTGTTTTGAGTTCGCGCTGAAATCAACGCCCGGCAACCCCTAATGTCACTTCTAGAAACATATATTAACGGTGGGGAGCGCGCAATGTAATTGATCCTACCATCATCTAACCTATCCACCCTAGCTTCTGTGTACCTTTAGGTGTCGTTCCCCTTCTTGTTTTGATGCGTAGGTCGACCACGAGAGATTTTGAATGCAATTCAAGATTTCACTCTAAACAAGTGCTACTTTGTGGCCTATGACAAGTGATTCTTAGAAAAGCTCTCTAATGGTCCACTTCTTCAAATTTAGGTTCTCTAGGGTGAGGCATTTGATGCCACAACCTTGAAAAAAGTCTAGCTTCGATTGTATAGCGGATTGGAGACTTCTCTTTGTTTTGAGTTCGCGCTGAAATCAGCGCCCGGCAACCCCTAATGTCACTTCTAGAAACATATATTAACGGTGGGGAGCGCAATGTAATTGATCCTACCATCATCTAACCTATCCACCCTAGCTTCTGTGTACCTTTAGGTATGGTTCCCCTTCTTGTTTTGATGCGTAGGTCGACCACGAGAGATTTTGAATGCAATTCAAGATTTCACTCTAAACAAGTGCTACTTTGTGGCCTATGACAAGTGATTCTTAGAAAAGCTCTCTAATGGTCCACTTCTTCAAATTTAGGTTCTCTAGGGTGAGGCATTTGATGCCACAACCGCGAAAAAGTCTAGCTTCGATTGTATAGCGGATTGGAGACTTCTCTTTGTTTTGAGTTCGCTGAAATCAACGCCCGGCAACCCCTAATGTCACTTCTAGAAACATATATTAACGGTTGGGGAGCGCAATGTAATTGATCCTACCATCATCTAACCTATCCACCCTAGCTTCCTGTGTACCTTTAGGTGTCGTTCCCCTTCTTGTTTGATGCGTAGGTCGACCACGAGAGATTTTGAATGCAATTCAAGATTTCCTCTAAACAAGTGCTACTTTGTGGCCTATGACAAGTGATTCTTAGAAAAGCTCTCTAATGGTCCACTTCTTCAAATTTAGGTTCTCTAGGGTGAGGCATTTGATGCCACAACCCGTGAAAAAAGTCTAGCTTCGATTGTATAGCGGATTGGAGACTTCTCTTTGTTTTGAGTTCGCTGAAATCAGCGCCCGGCAACCCCTATAATGTCACTTCTAGAAACATATATTAACGGTTGGGGAGCGCAATGTAATTGATCCTACCATCATCTAACCTATCCACCCTAGCTTCCTGTGTACCTTTCGTGTCGTTCCCCTTCTTGTTTTGATGCGTAGGTCGACCACGAGAGATTTTGAATGCAATTCAAGATTTCCTCTAAACAAGTGCTACTTTGTGGCCTATGACAAGTGATTCTTAGAAAAGCTCTCTAATGGTCCACTTCTTCAAATTTAGGTTCTCTAAGGGTGAGGCATTTGATGCCACAACCCGCGAAAAAGTCTAGCTTCGATTGTATAGCGGATTGGAGACTTCTCTTTGTTTTGAGTTCGCGCTGAAATCAAGCGCCGGCAACCCCTATAATGTCACTTCTAGAAACATATATTAACGGTGGGGAGCGCAATGTAATTGATCCTACCATCATCTAACCTATCCACCCTAGCTTCCTGTGTACCTTTCGTGTCGTTCCCCTTCTTGTTTTGATGCGTAGGTCGACCGAGAGATTTTGAATGCAATTCAAGATTTCCTCTAAACAAGTGCTACTTTGTGGCCTATGACAAGTGATTCTTAGAAAAGCTCTCTAATGGTCCACTTCTTCAAATTTAGGTTCTCTAGGGTGAGGCATTTGATGCCACAACCGTGAAAAAGTCTAGCTTCGATTGTATAGCGGATTGGAGACTTCTCTTTGTTTTGAGTTTCGCTGAAATCAGCGCCCGTAACAACCCCTAATGTCACTTCTAGAAACATATATTAACGGTGGGGAACGCAATGTAATTGATCCTACCATCATCTAACCTATCCACCCTAGCTTCTGTGTACCTTTAGGTGTCGTTCCCCTTCTTGTTTTGATGCGTAGGTCGACCACGAGAGATTTTGAATGCAATTCAAGATTTCCTCTAAACAAGTGCTACTTTGTGGCCTATGACAAGTGATTCTTAGAAAAGCTCTCTAATGGTCCACTTCTTCAAATTTAGGTTCTCTAGGGTGAGGCATTTGATGCCACAACCGCGAAAAAAGTCTAGCTTCGATTGTATAGCGGATTGGAGACTTCTCTTTGTTTTGAGTTCGCTGAAATCAACGCCCGGCAACCCCTAATGTCACTTCTAGAAACATATATTAACGGTGGGGGGCGCAATGTAATTGATCCTACCATCATCTAACCTATCCACCCTAGCTTCTGTGTACCTTTCGTGTCGTTCCCCTTCTTGTTTTGATGCGTACGTAGGTCGACCACGAGAGATTTTGAATGCAATTCAAGATTTCACTCTAAACAAGTGCTACTTTGTGGCCTATGACAAGTGATTCTTAGAAAAGCTCTCTAATGGTCCACTTCTTCAAATTTAGGTTCTCTAGGGTGAGGCATTTGATGCCACAACCGCGAAAAAGTCTAGCTCGATTGTATAGCGGATTGGAGACTTCTCTTTGTTTTGAGTTCGCGCTGAAATCAACGCCCGGCAACCCCTATAATGTCACTTCTAGAAAGATATATTAACGGTGGGGAGCGCAATGTAATTGATCCTACCATCATCTAACCTATCCACCCTAGCTTCCTGTGTACCTTTAGGTGTCGTTCCCCTTCTTGTTTCGATGCGTAGGTCGACCGCGAGAGATTTTGAATGCAATTCAAGATTTCACTCTAAACAAGTGCTACTTTGTGGCCTATGACAAGTGATTCTTAGAAAAGCTCTCTAATGGTCCACTTCTTCAAATTTAGGTTCTCTAGGGTGAGGCATTTGATGCCACAACCCTTGAAAAAGTCTAGCTTCGATTGTATAGCGGATTGGAGACTTCTCTTTGTTTTGAGTTTCGCTGAAATCAGCGCCGGCAACCCCCCTAATGTCACTTCTAGAAACATATATTAACGGTTGGGGAACGCAATGTAATTGATCCTACCATCATCTAACCTATCCACCCTAGCTTCCTGTGTACCTTTAGGTGTCGTTCCCCTTCTTGTTTTTTGATGCGTAGGTCGACCACGAGAGATTTTGAATGCAATTCAAGATTTCACTCTAAACAAGTGCTACTTTGTGGCCTATGACAAGTGATTCTTAGAAAAGCTCTCTAATGGTCCACTTCTTCAAATTTAGGTTCTCTAGGGTGAGGCATTTGATGCCACAACCGTGAAAAAGTCTAGCTTCGATTGTATAGCGGATTGGAGACTTCTCTTTGTTTTGAGTTCGCGCTGAAATCAAGCGCCCGGCAACCCCTAATGTCACTTCTAGAAACATATATTAACGGTGGGGAACGCAATGTAATTGATCCTACCATCATCTAACCTATCCACCCTAGCTTCCTGTGTACCTTTCGTGTCGTTCCCCTTCTTGTTTTGATGCGTAGGTCGACCACGAGAGATTTTGAATGCAATTCAAGATTTCACTCTAAACAAGTGCTACTTTGTGGCCTATGACAAGTGATTCTTAGAAAAGCTCTCTAATGGTCCACTTCTTCAAATTTAGGTTCTCTAGGGTGAGGCATTTGATGCCACAACCGCGAAAAAGTCTAGCTTCGATTGTATAGCGGATTGGAGACTTCTCTTTGTTTTGAGTTCGCTGAAATGAGCGCAAGCAACCCCAAATGTCACTTCTAGAAACATATATTAACGGTTGGGGAGCGCAATGTAATTGATCCTACCATCATCTAACCTATCCACCCTAGCTTCCTTTGTACCTTTCGTGTCGTTCCCCTTCTTGTTTTGATGCGTAGGTCGACACGAGAGATTTTGAATGCAATTCAAGATTTCACTCTAAACAAGTGCTACTTTGTGGCCTATGACAAGTGATTCTTAGAAAAGCTCTCTAATGGTCCACTTCTTCAAATTTAGGTTCTCTAGGGTGAGGCATTTGATGCCACAACCCGTGAAAAAGTCTAGCTCGATTGTATAGCGGATTGGAGACTTCTCTTTGTTTTGAGTTCGCGCTGCAATCAGCGCCAGATAACCCCTATAATGTCACTTCTAGAAAGATATATTAACGGTGGGGCAGCGCAATGTAATTGATCCTACCATCATCTAACCTATCCACCCTAGCTTCCTGTGTACCTTTCGTGTCGTTCCCCTTCTTGTTTTGGTGCGTAGGTCGACCACAGAGATTTTGAATGCAATTCAAGATTTCACTCTAAACAAGTGCTACTTTGTGGCCTATGACAAGTGATTCTTAGAAAAGCTCTCTAATGGTCCACTTCTTCAAATTTAGGTTCTCTAGGGTGAGGCATTTGATGCCACAACCGCGAAAAAAGTCTAGCTCGATTGTATAGCGGATTGGAGACTTCTCTTTGTTTTGAGTTCGCGCTGCAATCAACGCCAGTAACCCCTATAATGTCACTTCTAGAAAGATATATTAACGGTGGGGAACGCAATGTAATTGATCCTACCATCATCTAACCTATCCACCCTAGCTTCCTATGTACCTTTCGTGTCGTTCACCTTCTTGTTTTGATGCGTAGGTCGACCACAGAGATTTTGAATGCAATTCAAGAATTCCTCTAAACAAGTGCTACTTTGTGGCCTATGACAAGTGATTCTTAGAAAAGCTCTCTAATGGTCCACTTCTTCAAATTTAGGTTCTCTAGGGTGAGGCATTTGATGCCACAACCGCGAAAAAAGTCTAGCTTTCGATTGTATAGCGGATTGGAGACTTCTCTTTGTTTTGAGTTCGCGCTGAAATCAACGCCCGGCAACCCCTAATGTCACTTCTAGAAACATATATTAACGGTGGGGGGCGCAATGTAATTGATCCTACCATCATCTAACCTATCCACCCTAGCTTTCTGTGTACCTTTCGTGTCGTTCCCCTTCTTGTTTGATGCGTAGGTCGACCTGAGAGATTTTGAATGCAATTCAAGAATTCACTCTAAACAAGTGCTACTTTGTGGCCTATGACAAGTGATTCATAGAAAAGCTCTCTAATGGTCCACTTCTTCAAATTTAGGTTCTCTAGGGTGAGGTATTTGATGCCACAACCGCGAAAAAGTCTAGCTCGATTGTATAGCCGGATTTGAGACTTCTCTTTGTTTTGAGTTCGCGCTGAAATCAATGCCAGCAACCCCTAATGTCACTTCTAGAGACATATATTAACGGTGGGGGAACGCAATGTAATTGATCCTACCATCATCTAACCTATCTACCCTAGCTTCTGTGTACCTTTAGGTGTCGTTCACCTTCTTGTTTGATGCGTAGGTCGACCACGAGAGATTTTGAATGCAATTCCAAGAATTCACTCTAAACAAGTGCTACTTTGTGGCGTATGACAAGTGATTCTTAGAAAAGCTCTCTAATGGTCCACTTCTTCAAATTTAGGTTATCTAGGGTGAGGCATTTGATGCCACAACCGCGAAAAAAAAGTCTAGCTTCGATTATATAGCGGATTGGAGACTTCTCTTTTTGTTTTGAGTTCGCTGAAATGAGCGCAAAGGAGTCCCAAATATAAAATCTAGAAACATATATTAACGGTTGGGGAGCGCAATGTAATTGATCCTACCATCTTCTAACCTATCCACCCTAGCTTCCTTTGTACCTTTCGTGTCGTTCCCCTTCTTGTTTCGATGCGTAGGTCGACCACAGAGATTTTGAAAGGAATTCCAAGATTTCACTCTAAACAAGTGCTACTTTGTGGCCTATGACAAGTGATTCTTAGAAATGCTCTCTAATGGTCCACTTCTTCAAATTTAGGTTCTCTAGGGTGAGGCATTTGATGCCACAACCGCGAAAAAAGTCTAGCTCGATTGTATAGCCGGATTGGAGACTTCTCTTTGTTTTGAGTTCGCTGTTGCAATCAACGCCCGGTAACCCCTATAATGTCACTTCTAGAAAGATATATTAACGGTGGGGCAACGCAATGTAATTGATCCTACCATCATCTAACCTATCCACCCTAGCTTCTGTGTACCTTTTCGTGTCGTTCACCTTCTTGTTTTTCGGTGCGTAGGACGACACGAAGATTTTGAATGCAATTCCAAGAATTCACTCTAAACAAGTGCTACTTTGTGGCCTATGACAAGTGATTCTTAGAAAAGCTCTCTAATGGTCCACTTCTTCAAATTTAGGTTCTCTAGGGTGAGGCATTTGATGCCACAACCGCGAAAAAAGTCTAGCTCGATTGTATAGCGGATTGGAGACTTCTCTTTGTTTTGAGTTCGCGGCTGAAATGAACGCCAGCAACCCCTATAATGTCACTTCTAGAAACATATATTAACGGTGGGGGAACGCAATGTAATTGATCCTACCATCATCGGCTGAAAAAGTCTAGCTCGATAGGGTTTCAAATCAATCTGCTACAGTACTCGGCCCTATGGCCGGCTGCCACCGTCGGCTTTCACCGTCGCGCCACCGTCCACCACCGATTTTTCTCGCGTGCGCGCTTGAGGAGCCAGCGAGGTCGTTGGCCACCTCATCATCCTCCCTCCCCTATAAATAGGTCGGCATCGCCGCCGTTTTCTTCTTTTCGAAAACCGCCGCCGAGAACCACCTCCGCTGCTGCCGTAAATGCGTCGTCGTCGAGCTTCCCTCTCCTCAAACTAACCACATCACCCGGCTTTGCAACTCCTTACCTCCCTCGATGCCGGCCGTGACCCTCTCGCCGCCGGAATCGCCATCATCGACTCATCTTCCTCGCGGCCGTTTGGATCGCCGCCGCGGCTTCGCCGCCGTCGTTGTCCTTGCTCCGGTGAGCCTCCGGTTGATTTCTCTTCACAAACCGATTCGCCTTGGTGTCGTGGTCGTGATCGACCTCTTTATTTTTCTCGGCCCGACGCCTTGCACCACGGAACATCGCCATGCCGCCGTCTTGAGCCGCCATCGCCGCCGTCGACCCTAGCTCCGCCGCATCTCGGACCGCTAGCTCACATCCAAGAACCGCGGTGAGCTCCTAGCCACGCCTGTGCCTTCCTTTTTCCATTTGGTCCATTACCGACGCCGGAACGCTGCCGGCCGCCAAGACGCTGTGAGCGCCGCAGCGTCGTCGCCGGTGATCGCACCCAAGTGGGCCAAGCATCAATAAAATAAAAGGCCCGGCCATCCACTGTTCCTCTGGGGCCGCCTGCCACTGTTCTTCAGGCAGCGCGCGATCTTTGGGCTAGATTAGGCCCTATAGTCTTTTTCTTTTTAACAAATGAATTTCCAATTTCGATTTATATGAATAGTATCTGTTTTTGTTATTGTCATATAAATTCAAGTAGTGCTTCTAAAATTCTGAAAGTTTTTGTATAGCCTTTTCATGATGTCTAGTATTTATGAAAATTTTGAAACTTTGATTTTGAGTAGTTCTTGCATGATTTAAAATTACAAATTTTAATTGAAAAATGCATCTTCCATGATTTTTAGAAAATAAAATATATTTCCAAAATTCATAAAAATTTATTTGGTACTGTTTTTATGATGTGTCCTACTTGTATAAAAAGTTTGGAGTCATTTTGAAATGTTTAAATTATTTTCTATCTTAAGCCCTATTATTTTATGTGATTTATAAATTTGTTTAGGGTGAAATAATTTGGGTTTTGTGTGACTTTGGGGATTGTTTTGTGAATCTTGGATCATACCATAATCAAATGGTCCTTGAGAACTCCTTAGGCAATGGTGATGATATCTCGTAGGGTAGTCCAACAAGTTGGCTTTGTTAGGTTGCAACTTTATCGTGAAGGAAAGTTGTACTTAAGATGTTTATCATTTCATGCATACATCAAGCATCATGTTTATCATTCCATCATGCTAAAGCATGCATCATTATCTACGTGTAGAGTATACGAGAGTGAATCGGATCGTGATGATGAAGCTTTGGAGAAGATGTTGATATGGTTCGCGATGATCAAGCTTCGAGAGAAGATCCGTCCGTCGACAAGGATAATGTCAAGTTTGACTTCGACAATCTTTCTTCAGAATCTGATTTTCCCTCGCAACTCGAGGCAAGCCCCGGTTCATTTAAACATTCCTTGTGTTTTTACAAAGTTTTATATCACCTTTGCTTTATGCTTTGCATTAGGTGATAGGAGTTGAGTGACAACCTAATTGATGCATTACCATTCCTTGTTTATTTCAATATCTACCTTGATAACCTGTTTTGCTAAAATGCTAGAACGCTTAGCCTGGCTATACTAGTTAGACTTTTGAGTCAAAATGTGACAAGCCCCTTATGATAGCCCGAAGAGGCATTTGATGAAAAAGGATGCTATATGATGAAGCCATCTTGGGATATGGTTTTGAAATTGAGACCGCTTCGGGTAATTTGCATTGAGAAGGGAGTCTCGGTGTAGTATTTCCGGCTTTGTCGATTAAGGACTTGAAATGTGTGAGCCTGTAAACCGAGACTATGGAGCGCAATGCGCTGAGGTCGTTGGACCAATGGCACGTCTGTCATGGGTGTTACCCCATCACGGTCGACCCTAGTTCGGACACATACCGGTAAGCCCTGATCTTGGGGGTGTCAAATCGGAACGCGTACAACCGCCAAGACCGGGAGTGGAGAGATGGCGGGAGTAAGCGTGTACACTCGTGGGTTAAAGTCCTGGATGCCCGTGTGGTTAGATTCCCCGGGTGTGAGGTGTCTTGTGCTCTCGGGTGGTGTAGGACGCTTGGTTCCGTTTTGAGTATCCAAGAAAGGGTTGATATATGCAAGCTTAAGTGCTACATATGTCGTGGTGGAAAGAACTCCCCACTGGGTTAATCGATTTCGAAATCGCCGTGCTTCTCGGATATGGAGACTCGGTTCCCGCCTTACATTGAGGTTTAATTATGGGAAAAAGTGAAGAAAGGGAATAAGTGATGGAACTTCTACAAGTGTTTGCTATAGTGTCAAATCACCTAGAATAGGTAAGAAACTAAATTGGGAGTAAAATGTTGAAAGTAAGGATCCACTTCTAGTAAGCTTTTTCGCAAAAGAGTCCTTGATTCTTGCTAAAAGCCTTACCTTGATTCCTATTAGACCAGCATTCCCGGAGTCTCCTCCTATTTTCTTTAGTCGGGTAAGTCTTGTTGAGTACTCCCCGCACTCGGGGTTTGTTGACCCCTTTGCGTGTAACCGACTTCGTCTTTGTTTAACCAAGGTTATGTCGGTGGGCACGACATGATCCGGTTGTCTTCTAGTCTACTCGGCTTAAAGTAAATAAGTTAAGTTTACTCAAATGTAACTTACTCACATTTTGTAAAAAATTAATGTTATTATTCTTCCGCACTCTCGATCTATATTTTTGTAATAAATGTTGTAATGTTGTAGCTACTCCTTTGTTGATCCTGGTATGAGTTATCAATGGGGCTTCTTAAGTTATCGGGTGCATCTGCACAGCTGTCAAAGGTCTTTGGGGCGGTGCAGGTGCAAGTGGGCCCGTAATTAGGAGGTTCTGTTACACCTCCGCATCGAAACAAGAAGGGAACGACCACGAAATGTGCGAGGGAAGTTAGGGTGGATTGGTTAGATGATGGTGGGATCAATTACATTCGTTCCCCAACCGCGTTGATGTACGTTCCGATGTGACATTAGGGAGTCTTTTTGATTTCAGCCGATCTCAAAACAAAGAGAAGTTTCCAATCCGGCTATAGAATCGAGCTAGACTTTTTTTCGTTGTTGTGGAATCAAATGCCTCACCCTAGAGAACCTAAATTTGAACAAGTGGACTATTAGAGAGTTTTTCTAAGAATCACTTGTCATAGGCCTCAAAGTAGCTCTTGTTTAGAGTGAAATCTTGGAATTCCATCGAAAATCATTGTGTCGACATCCGTACCAAAGCAAGAAGGGGAACGACATGAAAGGTATGTAGGAAGTTAGGGTGGATTGGTTAGATGATGGTAGGATCAATTACATTGCGTTCCCCAACCGCGTTGATGTATGTTTCTGGATGTGACATTAGGGAGTCTTGGCACTCGATTTCATTGTGAACTCAAAAGAAAGAGAAGTTTCCAATCCGGCTATAGAATCGAGCTAGACTTTTTCGCGTTTGTGGAATCAAATGCCTCACCCTAGAGAACCTAAATTTGAAAAAGTGGACTATTAGAGAGTTTTTCTAAGAATCACTTGTCATAGGCGTCAAAGTAGCTCTTGTTTAGAGTGAAATCTTAGAATTCCAACGAAAATCTTTGTGTTGATCTCCGTACCGAAACAAGAAGGAGAACGACACGAAATGTACGTAGGAAGTTAGGGTGGATAGGTTAGATGATGGTGGGATCAATTACATTGCGTTCCCCAACCGCGTTGATGTACGTTTCTGATGTGACATTAGGGAGTGCTGGCGCTGATTTCAGCCGATCTCAAAACAAAGAGAAGTTTCCAATCCGGCTATAGAATCGAGCTAGACTTTTTCGTTGTTGTGGAATCAAATGCCTCACCCTAGAGAACCTAAATTTGAACAAGTGGACTATTAGAGAGTTTTTCTAAGAATCACTTGTCATAGGCCTCAAAGTAGCTCTTGTTTAGAGGGAAATCTTGGAATTCCATCGAAAATCTTTGTGTCGACCTCCGTACTGAAACAAGAAGGGGAACGACACGAAAGGTATGTAGGAAGTTTGGGTGGATTGGTTAGATGATGGTAGGATCAATTACATTGCGTTCCCCAACCGCGTTGATGTATGTTTTCGATGTGACATTATGGAGTCGGGCGCTGATTTATTGTGAACTCAAAAAGAAAGAGAAGTTTCCAATCCGGCTATAGAATTGAGCTAGACTTTTTTCGCGTTTGTGGAATCAAATGCCTCACCCTAGAGAACCTAAATTTGAAAAAGTGGACTATCGAGAGTTTTTCTAAGAATCACTTGTCATAGGCGTCAAAGTAGCTCTTGTTTAGAGTGAAATCTTGGAATTCCATCGAAAATCTTTGTGTTGACCTCCGTACCGAAACAAGAAGGGGAACGACACGAAATGTACGTAGGAAGTTAGGGTGGATAGGTTAGATGATGGTGGGATCAATTACATTGCGTTCCCCAACCGCGTTGATGTACGTTTCTGATGTGACATTAGGGAGTGCTGGCGCTGATTTCAGCCGATCTCAAAACAAAGAGAAGTTTCCAATCCGGCTATAGAATCGAGCTAGACTTTTTCGTTGTTGTGGAATCAAATGCCTCACCCTAGAGAACCTAAATTTGAACAAGTGGACTGTTAGAGAGTTTTTCTAAGAATCACTTGTCATAGGCCTCAAAGTAGCTCTTGTTTAGAGTGAAACCTTGGAATTCCATCGAAAATCTTTTGTGTCGACCTCCGCATAAAAACAAGAAGGGGAACGATTACGAACGGTATGTAGGAAGTTTGGGTGGATTGGTTAGATGATGGTAGGATCAATTACATTGCGTTCCCCAACCGCGTTGATGTATGTTTCTCGGATGTGATATTAGGGAGTCTCGGGCGCTGATTTTAGCGAACTCAAACAAAGAGAAGTTTCCAATCCGGCTATAGAATCGAGCTAGACTTTTTCGCGTTTGTGGAATCAAATGCCTCACCCTAGAGAACCTAAATTTGAAAAAGTGGACTATCAGAGAGTTTTTCTAAGAATCACTTGTCATAGGCCTCAAAGTAGCTCTTGTTTAGAGTGAAATCTTGGAATTCCATCGAAAATCTTTGTGTCGACCTCCGTACCGAAACAAGAAGGGGAACGACACGAAATGTACGTAGGAAGTTAGGGTGGATAGGTTAGATGATGTTAGGATCAATTACATTGCGTTCCCCAACCGCGTTGATGTATGTTTTCGATGTGACATTAGGAGGCCGGCGCTGATTTCAGCACGAACTCAAAAGAAAGAGAAGTTTCCAATCCGCTATAGAATCGAGCTAGACTTTTCGCGTTTGTGGAATCAAATGCCTCACCCTAGAGAACCTAAATTTGAAAAAAGTGGACTATCGGAGAGTTTTTCTAAGAATCACTTGTCATAGGTGTCAAAGTAGCTCTTGTTTAGAGTGAAATCTTGGAATTCCATCGAAAAAATCTTTGTGTTGATCTCCGCATCAAACAAGAAGGAGAACGACACCAAATGTAACGGGAAGTTAGGGTGGATAGGTTAGATGATGGTGGGATCAATTACATTGCGTTCCCCAACCGCGTTGATGTACCTTTTTGATGTGACATTAGGGAGTGCTGGCGCTGATTTCAGCCGATCTCAAAACAAAGAGAAGTTTCCAATCCGGCTATAGAATCGAGCTAGACTTTTTCGTTGTTGTGGAATCAAATGCCTCACCCTAGAGAACCTAAATTTGAACAAGTGGACTATTAGAGAGTTTTTCTAAGAATCACTTGTCATAGGCCTCAAAGTAGCTCTTGTTTAGAGTGAAATCTTGGAATTCCATCGAAAATCTTTGTGTCGACCTCCGTACCGAAACAAGAAGGGGAATGACACGAAAGGTATGTAGGAAGTTTGGGTGGATTGGTTAGATGGTGTTAGGATCAATTACATTGCGTTCCCCAACCGCGTTGATGTATGTTTGGATGTGACATTAAGTCGGGCGCTGATTTTTGTGAACTCAAAAGAAAGAGAAGTTTCCAATCCGGCTATAGAATCGAGCTAGACTTTTTCGCGTTTGTGGAATCAAATGCCTCACCCTAGAGAACCTAAATTTGAAAAAGTGGACTATCAGAGAGTTTTTCTAAGAATCACTTGTCATAGGCCTCAAAGTAGCTCTTGTTTAGAGTGAAATCTTGGAATTCCATTGAAAATCTTTGTGTTGACCTCCGCACAAAACAAGAAGGGAACGACCTAAAATGTAATGTAGGAAGTTAGGGTGGATAGGTTAGATGATGGTGGGATCAATTACATTGCATTCCCCAACCGCGTTGATGTACGTTTCTGATGTGACATTAGGGAGTGCTGGCGCTGATTTCAGCGCGAACTCAAAACAAAGAGAAGTTTCCAATCCGGCTATAGAATCGAGCTAGACTTTTTCGTTGTTGTGGAATCAAATGCCTCACCCTAGAGAACCTAAATTTGAACAAGTGGACTATCGAGAGTTTTCTAAGAATCACTTGTCATAGGCCTCAAAGTAGCTCTTGTTTAGAGTGAAATCTTGGAATTCCATCGAAAAATCTTTTGTGTCGACCTCCGTGACCAAAAACAAGAAGGGGAACGACATGAAAGGTACGTGAGGAAGTTAGGGTGGATAGGTTAGATGATGGTAGGATCAATTACATTGTGTTCCCCAACCGCGTTGATGTATGTTTTTCGGATGTGACATTAGGGATGTGGCGCTGATTTCGCGTGAACTCAAAACAAAGAGAAGTTTCCATTCCGGCTATAGAATCGAGCTAGACTTTTTCGTTTGTGGAATCAAATGCCTCACCCTAGAGAACCTAAATTTGAAAAAGTGGACCATCGAGAGTTTTTCTAAGAATCACTTGTCATAGGCCTCAAAGTAGCTCTTGTTTTGAGTGAAATCTTGGAATTCCATCGAAAATCTTTTTGTGTCGACCTCCGCACCGAAACAAGAAGGGGAGCGACACGAAAGGTACGTAGGAAGTTAGGGTGGATAGGTTAGATGATGGTAGGATCAATTACATTATGCGTTCCCCAACCGCGTTGATGTATGTTTTGGATGTGACATTAGGGAGTGCCGGGCGCTGATTTCAGCACGAACTCAAAAACAAAGAGAAGTTTCCAATCCGGCTATAGAATCGAGCTAGACTTTTTTCGCGTTTGTGGAATCAAATGCCTCACCCTAGAGAACCTAAATTTGAAAAAGTGGACTATCAGGAGAGTTTTTCTAAGAATCACTTGTCATAGGCCTCAAAGTAGCTCTTGTTTAGAGTGAAATCTTGGAATTCCATCAAAATCTTTGTGTTGACCTCCGCACCAAAACAAGAGGGGGGAACGACACCAAATGTACGTAGGAAGTTAGGGTGGATAGGTTAGATGATGGTGGGATCAATTACATTGCGTTCCCCAACCGCGTTGATGTATGTTTCTGATGTGACATTAGGGAGTGCTGGCGCTGATTTCAGCCTATCTCAAAACAAAGAGAAGTTTCCAATCCGGCTATAGAATCGAGCTAGACTTTTTCGTTGTTGTGGAATCAAATGCCTCACCCTAGAGAACCTAAATTTGAACAAGTGGACAATCATAGAGTTTTTCTAAGAATCACTTGTCATAGGCCTCAAAGTAGCTCTTGTTTAGAGTGAAATCTTGGAATTCCATCGAAAATCTTGGTGTCGACCTCCATACCGAAACAAGAAGGGAACGACACGAAAGGTGCGTGAGGAAGTTAGGGTGGATAGGTTAGATGATGGTAGGATCAATTACATTGCGTTCCCCAACCGCGTTGATGTATGTTTCTGGATGTGACATGACGGACCGGGCGCCGATTTTGAGCGAACTCAAAACAAAGAGAAGTTTCCAATCCGGCTATAAAATCGAGCTAGACTTTTTTCGCGTTTGTGGAATCAAATGCCTCACCCTAGAGAACCTAAATTTGAACAAGTGGACTATCGAGGAGAGTTTTTCTAAGAATCACTTGTCATAGGCCTCAAAGTAGCTCTTGTTTAGAGTGAAATCTTGGAATTCCATCGAAAATCTTTCTTTGTGTCGACCTCCGCATCGAAACAAGAAAGGGAACGACACCTAAAGGTAACGAGGGAAGTTAGGGTGGATAGGTTAGATGATGGTAGGATCAATTACATTGCATTCCCCAACCGCGTTGATGTATGTTTCTGGATGTGAGAACTCAAAACAAAGAGAAGTTTCCAATCCGGCTATAGAATCGAGCTAGACTTTTTTGCGTTTGTGGAATCAAATGCCTCACCCTAGAGAACCTAAATTTGAAAAAGTGGACTATCATAGAGTTTTTCTAAGAATCACTTGTCATAGGCCTCAAAGTAGCTCTTGTTTAGAGTGAAATCTTGGAATTCCATCGAAAATCTTTGTGTCGACCTCCGCACCGAAACAAGAAGGGGAACGACATTAACCTAAATGTAATAGGAAGTTAGGGTGGATAGGTTAGATGATGGTAGGATCAATTACATTGCGTTCCCCAACCGCGTTGATGTATGTTTTCGGATGTGACATTAGGGGGAGGCCGGCGCTGATTTCTGATACGTGAACTCAAAAAACAAAGAGAAGTTTCCAATCCCGCTATAGAATCGAGCTAGACTTTTTTCGTTTGTGGAATCAAATGCCTCACCCTAGAGAACAAGTTTTCTAAGAATCACTTGTCATAGGCCTCAAAGTAGCTCTTGTTTAGAGTGAAATCTTGGAATTCCATCGAAAATCTTTGTGTTGACCTCCGTACCGAAACAAGAAGGGGAACGACATGAAAGGTACGTAGGAAGTTAGGGTGGATATGTTAGATGATGGTAGGATAAATTACATTGCGTTCCCCAACCACGTTGATGTATGTTTCTGGATGTGACATTACGGAGAGCTGGCGCTGATTTCAGCGCGAACTCAAAACAAAGAGAAGTTTCCAATCCGGCTATAGAATCGAGCTAGACTTTTTCGCGTTTGTGGAATCAAATGGCTCACCCTAGAGAACGAGTTTTCTAAGAATCACTTGTCATAGGCCTCAAAGTAGCTCTTGTTTAGAGTGAAATCTTGGAATTCCATCGAAAATCTTTGTGTTGACCTCCGTACCGAAACAAGAAGGGAACGACACCTGAAAGGTACGTAGGAAGTTAGGGTGGATAGGTTAGATGATGGTAGGATAAATTACATTGCATTCCCCAACCACGTTGATGTATGTTTACGGATGTGACAGAACTCTGATTTCAGCTCGAACTCAAAACAAAGAGAAGTTTCCAATCCGGCTATAGAATCGAGCTAGAATTTGGAATCAAATGGCTCACCCTAGAGAACCTAAATTTGAACAAGTGGACTATCAGAGAGTTTTTCTAAGAATCACTTGTCATAGGCCTCAAAGTAGCTCTTGTTTAGAGTGAAATTTTGGAATTCCATCGAAAATCTTTGTGTCGACCTCCGTACTGAAACAAGAAGGGGAACGACACGAAAGGTACGTAGGAAGTTAGGGTGGATATGTTAGATGATGGTAGGATAAATTACATTGCGTTCCCCAACCGCGTTGATGTATGTTTCGGATGTGACATTACGGGAGAGTCTGGCGCTGATTTCAGCGCGAACTCAAAAACAAAGAGAAGTTTCCAATCCGGCTATAGAATCGAGCTAGACTTTTTCGTTTGTGGAATCAAATGCCTCACCCTAGAGAACCTAAATTTGAAAAAGTGGACTATCATAGAGTTTTTCTAAGAATCACTTGTCATAGGCCTCAAAGTAGCTCTTGTTTAGAGTGAAATCTTGGAATTCCATCGAAAATCTTTGTGTTGACCTCCGTACCGAAACAAGAAGGGGAACGACACCAAATGTACGTAGGAAGTTAGGGTGGATAGGTTAGATGATGGTGGGATCAATTACATTGCGTTCCCCAACCGCGTTGATGTATGTTTCTGATGTGACATTAGGGAGTGCTTGCGCTGATTTCAGCCTATCTCAAAACAAAGAGAAGTTTCCAATCCGGCTATAGAATCGAGCTAGACTTTTTCGTTGTTGTGGAATCAAATGCCTCACCCTAGAGAACCTAAATTTGAACAAGTGGACTATCAGAGAGTTTTTCTAAGAATCACTTGTCATAGGCCTCAAAGTAGCTCTTGTTTAGAGTGAAATCTTGGAATTCCATCGAAAATCTTGGTGTCGACCTCCATACCGAAACAAGAAGGGGAACGACACGAAAGGTACGTAGGAAGTTAGGGTGGATAGGTTAGATGATGGTAGGATCAATTACATTGCGTTCCCCAACCGCGTTGATGTATGTTCTCGATGATTGATTTCAACGCGAACTCAAAACAAAGAGAAGTTTCCAATCCGGCTATAGAATCGAGCTAGACTTTTTCGCGTTTGTGGAATCAAATGCCTCACCCTAGAGAACCTAAATTTGAACAAGTGGACTATCAGAGAGTTTTTCTAAGAATCACTTGTCATAGGCCTCAAAGTAGCTCTTGTTTAGAGTGAAATCTTGGAATTCCATCGAAAATCTTTGTGTCGACCTCCGTACCGAAACAAGAAGGGGAACGACACGAAAGGTACGTAGGAAGTTAGGGTGGATAGGTTAGATGATGGTAGGATCAATTACATTGCATTCCTCAACCGTTGATGATGTCTTGATGTGACATTATGGATGTGAGAACTCAAAACAAAGAGAAGTTTCCAATCCGGCTATAGAATCGAGCTAGACTTTTTTGCGTTTGTGGAATCAAATGCCTCACCCTAGAGAACCTAAATTTGAAAAAGTGGACTATCATAGAGTTTTTCTAAGAATCACTTGTCATAGGCCTCAAAGTAGCTCTTGTTTTAGAGTGAAATCTTGGAATTCCATCGAAAATCTTTGTGTCGACCTCCGCACGAAACAAGAAGGGGAACGACACGAAAGGTAACGCGAGGAAGTTAGGGTGGATAGGTTAGATGATGGTAGGATCAATTACATTGCGTTCCCCAACCGCGTTGATGTATGTTTCGGATGTGACATTAGGGAGTGCTGGCGCTGATTTCAGCCGAACTAAAAAAAAAAAGAAGTTTCCAATCCGGCTATAAAATCAGCTAGACTTTTTTCGCGTTTGTGGAATCAAATGCCTCACCCTAGAGAACCTAAATTTTCTAAGAATCACTTGTCATAGGCCTCAAAGTAGCTCTTGTTTAGAGTGAAATCTTGGAATTCCATCGAAAATCTTTGTGTTGACCTCCGCACCGAAACAAGAAGGGGAACGACATGAAAGGCGTAGAGGGTTAGGGTGGATATGTTAGATGATGGTAGGATAAATTACATTGCGTTCCCCAACCACGTTGATGTATGTTTCTGGATGTGACATTACGGAGAGCTGGCGCTGATTTCAGCGCGAACTCAAAACAAAGAGAAGTTTCCAATCCGGCTATAGAATCGAGCTAGACTTTTTCGCGTTTGTGGAATCAAATGGCTCACCCTAGAGAACGAGTTTTCTAAGAATCACTTGTCATAGGCCTCAAAGTAGCTCTTGTTTAGAGTGAAATCTTGGAATTCCATCGAAAATCTTTGTGTCGACCTCCGTACCGAAACAAGAAGGGGAACGACACCGAAAGGTACGTAGGAAGTTAGGGTGGATAGGTTAGATGATGGTAGGATAAATTACATTGCGTTCCCCAACCACGTTGATGTATGTTTCTGGATGTGACATTACGGAGAGCTGGTGCTGATTTCAGCTCGAACTCAAAACAAAGAGAAGTTTCCAATCCGGCTATAGAATCGAGCTAGAATTTGGAATCAAATGGCTCACCCTAGAGAACCTAAATTTGAACAAGTGGACTATCAGAGAGTTTTTCTAAGAATCACTTGTCATAGGCCTCAAAGTAGCTCTTGTTTAGAGTGAAATTTTGGAATTCCATCGAAAATCTTTTTGTGTCGACCTCCGCATTGAAACAAGAAGGGGAACGACACTAAAGGTACGTAGGAAGTTAGGGTGGATAGGTTAGATGATGGTAGGATCAATTACATTGCGTTCCCCAACCGCGTTGATGTATGTTTCGGATGTGACATTACGGAGAGCGGGCGCCTGATTTGTGAACTCAAAACAAAGAGAAGTTTCCAATCCGGCTATAGAATCGAGCTAGACTTTTTTCGTTTGTGGAATCAAATGCCTCACCCTAGAGAACCTAAATTTGAAAAAGTGGACTATCAGAGAGTTTTTCTAAGAATCACTTGTCATAGGCCTCAAAGTAGCTCTTGTTTAGAGTGAAATCATGGAATTCCATCGAAAATCTTTGTGTCGACCTCCGCACCAAAAACAAGAAGGGAACGACACCAAAAGGTACGTAGGAAGTTAGGGTGGATAGGTTAGATGATGGTGGGATCAATTACATTGCGTTCCCCAACCGCGTTGATGTATGTTTCTGATGTGACATTAGGGAGTGCTGGCGCTGATTTCAGCCTATCTCAAAACAAAGAGAAGTTTCCAATCCGGCTATAGAATCGAGCTAGACTTTTTCGCGTTTGTGGAATCAAATGCCTCACCCTAGAGAACCTAAATTTGAACAAGTGGACTATCAGAGAGTTTTTCTAAGAATCACTTGTCATAGGCCTCAAAGTAGCTCTTGTTTAGAGTGAAATCTTGGAATTCCATCGAAAATCTTTGTGTCGACCTCCGTACCGAAACAAGAAGGGGAACGACACGAAAGGTACGTAGGAAGTTAGGGTGGATAGGTTAGATGATGGTAGGATCAATTACATTGCGTTCTCCCCAACCGCGTTGATGTATGTTTCTGGATGTGACATTAGGGAGTCGCTAGCGCTGATTTCAGCGCGAACTCAAAACAAAGAGAAGTTTCCAATCCGGCTATAGAATCGAGCTAGACTTTTTCGCGTTTGTGGAATCAAATGCCTCACCCTAGAGAACCTAAATTTGAACAAGTGGACTATCGTGAGAGTTTTCTAAGAATCACTTGTCATAGGCCTCAAAGTAGCTCTTGTTTAGAGTGAAATCTTGGAATTCCATCGAAAATCTTTGTGTCGACCTCCGTACCGAAACAAGAAGGGGAACGACACGAAAGGTACGTAGGAAGTTAGGGTGGATAGGTTAGATGATGGTAGGATCAATTACATTGCATTCCCCAACCGCGTTGATGTATGTTTCTGGATGTGAGAACTCAAAACAAAGAGAAGTTTCCAATCCGGCTATAGAATCGAGCTAGACTTTTTTGCGTTTGTGGAATCAAATGCCTCACCCTAGAGAACCTAAATTTGAAAAAGTGGACTATCATAGAGTTTTTCTAAGAATCACTTGTCATAGGCCTCAAAGTAGCTCTTGTTTAGAGTGAAATCTTGGAATTCCATCGAAAATCTTTGTGTCGACCTCCGCACCGAAACAAGAAGGGGAACGACATGAAAGGTACGTAGGAAGTTAGGGTGGATAGGTTAGATGATGGTAGGATCAATTACATTGCGTTCCCCAACCGCGTTGATGTATGTTTTGGATGTGACATTAGGGAGAGCCGGGCGCCGATTTCAGCGAACTCAAAACAAAGAGAAGTTTCCAATCCGGCTATAGAATCGAGCTAGACTTTTTCGCGTTTGTGGAATCAAATGCCTCACCCTAGAGAACAAGTTTTCTAAGAATCACTTGTCATAGGCCTCAAAGTAGCTCTTGTTTAGAGTGAAATCTTGGAATTCCATCGAAAATCTTTGTGTTGACCTCCCGCACCAAAACAAGAAGGGGAACGACATGAAAGGCACGTAGGAAGTTAGGGTGGATAGGTTAGATGATGGTAGGATAAATTACATTGCATTCCCCAACCACGTTGATGTATGTTTCGATGTGACATTGTGATTTCAGCGAACTCAAAACAAAGAGAAGTTTCCAATCCGGCTATAGAATCGAGCTAGACTTTTTCGTTTGTGGAATCAAATGGCTTGAACCCTAGAGATCATAGAGTTTTCTAAGAATCACTTGTCATAGGCCTCAAAGTAGCTCTTGTTTAGAGTGAAATCTTGGAATTCCATCGAAAAATCTTTGTGTTGACCTCCGCATCAAACAAGAAGGGGAACGACCTGAAAGGTAATAGGGAAGTTAGGGTGGATAGGTTAGATGATGGTAGGATAAATTACATTGCGTTCCCCAACCCGTTGATGTATGTTTCTCGATGTGACATTACGGAGGATGTGATTTCAACTCGAACTCAAAACAAAGAGAAGTTTCCAATCCGGCTATAGAATCGAGCTAGAATTTGGAATCAAATGGCTCACCCTAGAGAACCTAAATTTGAACAAGTGGACTATCGAGAGTTTTTCTAAGAATCACTTGTCATAGGCCTCAAAGTAGCTCTTGTTTAGAGTGAAATTTTGGAATTCCATCGAAAATCTTTGTGTCGACCTCCGCATCGAAACAAGAAGGGGAACGACACGAAAGGTAATGAGGGAAGTTAGGGTGGATAGGTTAGATGATGGTAGGATAAATTACATTGCGTTCCCCAACCGCGTTGATGTATGTTTTCGGATGTGACATTATGGAGGTCGGGCGCCGATTTCGGAACGAACTCAAAACAAAGAGAAGTTTCCAATCCGGCTATAGAATCGAGCTAGACTTTTTCGCGTTTGTGGAATCAAATGCCTCACCCTAGAGAACCTAAATTTGAAAACGTGGACTATCAGAGAGTTTTTCTAAGAATCACTTGTCATAGGCCTCAAAGTAGCTCTTGTTTAGAGTGAAATCTTGGAATTCCATCGAAAATCTTTGTGTCGACCTCCGCACCGAAACAAGAAGGGGAACGACACGAAAGGTAACGAGGAAGTTAGGTGGATAGGTTAGATGATGGTAGGATCAATTACATTGCGTTCCCCCAACCGCGTTGATGTATGTTTTCGGATGTGACATTAGGGAGTGCTAGTGATTTCAAGCGCGAACTCAAAACAAAGAGAAGTTTCCAATCCGGCTATAGAATCGAAGCTAGACTTTTCATTGTTTGGAATCAAATGCCTCACCCTAGAGAACCTAAATTTGAACAAGTGGAGAACAGAGTTTTCTAAGAATCACTTGTCATAGGCCTCAAAGTAGCTCTTGTTTAGAGTGAAATCTTGGAATTCCATCGAAAATCTTTGTGTTGACCTCCCACCGAAACAAGAAGGGGAACGACATGAAAGGTACATAGGAAGTTAGGGTGGATAGGTTAGATGATGGTAGGATCAATTACATTGTGTTCCCCAACCGCGTTGATGTATGTTTTCGGATGTGACATTAGGGAGAGCCGGCGCTGATTTCTACGTGAACTCAAAACAAAGAGAAGTTTCCAATCCGGCTATAGAATCGAAAGCTAGACTTTTTCGCGTTTGTGGAATCAAATGGCTCACCCTAGAGAACCTAAATTTGAACAAGTGGACTATCATAGAGTTTTTCTAAGAATCACTTGTCATAGGCCTCAAAGTAGCTCTTGTTTAGAGTGAAATCTTGGAATTCCATCGAAAATCTTTGTGTTGACCTCCGCATCGAAACAAGAAGGGGAACGACACCGAAAGGTAACGTAGGAAGTTAGGGGTGGATAGGTTAGATGATGGTAGGATAAATTACATTGCGTTCCCCAACCGCGTTGATGTATGTTTGGATGTGACATTACGGAGGCTGGTGCTGATTTCAGCTCGAACTCAAAAACAAAGAGAAGTTTCCAATCCGCTATAGAATCGAGCTAGAATTTGGAATCAAATGCCTCACCCTAGAGAACCTAAATTTGAACAAGTGGACTATCGTGAGAGTTTTTCTAAGAATCACTTGTCATAGGCCTCAAAGTAGCTCTTGTTTAGAGTGAAATTTTGGAATTCCATCGAAAATCTTTGTGTCGACCTCCGCATCGAAACAAGAAGGGGAACGACACGAAAGGTAACGAGGGAAGTTAGGTGGATAGGTTAGATGATGGTAGGATCAATTACATTGCGTTCCCCAACCGCGTTGATGTATGTTTCCGGATGTGACATTTGGGAGTGCGGGCGCTGATTTCAGCGCGAACTCAAAACAAAGAGAAGTTTCCAATCCGCTATAGAATCGAGCTAGACTTTTTCACGTTTGTGGAATCAAATGCCTCACCCTAGAGAACCTAAATTTTGAACAAGTGGACTATCGTGAGAGTTTTCTAAGAATCACTTGTCATAGGCCTCAAAGTAGCTCTTGTTTAGAGTGAAATCTTGGAATTCCATCGAAAATCTTTGTGTTGACCTCCCGCACCGAAACAAGAAGGGGAACGACACCAAAGGTAACGAGGAAGTTAGGGTGGATAGGTTAGATGATGGTGGGATCAATTACATTGCGTTCCCCAACCGCGTTGATGTATGTTTTCGATGTGACATTAGGGAGTGCTTGCGCTGATTTCAGAGAACTCAAAACAAAGAGAAGTTTCCAATCCGCTATAGAATCGAGCTAGACTTTTTCGTTGTTGTGGAATCAAATGCCTCACCCTAGGGAACCTAAATTTGAACAAGTGGACTATCGAGAGTTTTTCTAAGAATCACTTGTCATAGGCCTCAAAGTAGCTCTTGTTTAGAGTGAAATCTTAGAATTCCATCGAAAATCTTTGTGTCGACCTCCGCACCGAAACAAGAAGGGGAACGACATGAAAGGTACGTAGGAAGTTAGGGTGGATAGGTTAGATGATGGTAGGATCAATTACATTGCGTTCCCCAACCGTTGATGTATGTTACTCGATGTGACATTACGGGGACGGGCGCCGATTTCAGCGCGAACTCAAAACAAAGAGAAGTTTCCAATCCGGCTATAGAATCGAAGCTAGACTTTTTTCGTTGTTTGTGGAATCAAATGCCTCACCCTAGAGAACCTAAATTTGAACAAGTGGACTATCGAGAGTTTTTCTAAGAATCACTTGTCATAGGCCTCAAAGTAGCTCTTGTTTAGAGTGAAATCTTGGAATTCCATCGAAAATCTTTGTGTCGACCTCCGTACCGAAAAACAAGAAGGGGAACGACAGTTAAAAAGGTACGTAGGGAAGTTACATTGGGGTGGATAGGTTAGATGATGGTAGGATCAATTACATTGCGTTCCCCAACCGCGTTGATGTATGCTTGATGTGACATTAGGGTTCTCTTGGCGCTGATTTGTGAGAACTCAAAACAAAAAGAGAAGTTTCCAATCCGGCTATAGAATCGAGCTAGACTTTTTTCGTTTGTGGAATCAAATGCCTCACCCTAGAGAACCTAAATTTGAAAAAGTGGACTATCATAGAGTTTTTCTAAGAATCACTTGTCATAGGCCTCAAAGTAGCTCTTTGTTTAGAGTGAAATCTTGGAATTCCATCAAAAAATCTTTGTGTCGACCTCCGCACCGAAAACAAGAAGGGGGAACGACATGAAAGGTACGAGGAAGTTAGGGTGGATAGGTTAGATGATGGTAGGATCAATTACATTGCGTTCCCCAACCACGTTGATGTATGTTTCTCGATGTGACATTAGGGGAGAGTCGGCGCCGATTTCAACGCGAACTCAAAACAAAGAGAAGTTTCCAATCCGGCTATAGAATCGAGCTAGACTTTTTTCGCTTGTGGAATCAAATGCCTCAACCTAGAGAACC
Source organism: Hyparrhenia diplandra (assembly GCA_015847255.1). Taxonomy (NCBI): domain Eukaryota; kingdom Viridiplantae; phylum Streptophyta; class Magnoliopsida; order Poales; family Poaceae; genus Hyparrhenia; species Hyparrhenia diplandra. The sequence goes on from JADLZK010006657.1 coordinate 59,267, forward strand.
TAAATTTGAACAAGTGGACTATCGAGAGTTTTTCTAAGAATCACTTGTCATAGGCCTCAAAGTAGCTCTTGTTTAGAGTGAAATCTTGGAATTCCATCGAAAATCTATTTTTTGTGTTGACCTCCGCATCGAAACAAGAAGGGGAAAACATGAAAGGTACGTGAGGAAGTTAGGGGTGGATAGGTTAGATGATGGTAGGATCAATTACATTGCATTCCCCAACCGCGTTGATGTATGTTTCTTGGATGTGACATTAGGGATGATTCAAGCGAACTCAAAACAAAGAGAAGTTTCCAATCCGGCTATAGAATCGAGCTAGACTTTTTCGTTTGTGGAATCAAATGCCTCACCCTAGAGAACCTAAATTTGAACAAGTGGACTATCATAGAGTTTTCTAAGAATCACTTGTCATAGGCCTCAAAGTAGCTCTTGTTTAGAGTGAAATCTTGGAATTCCATCAAAAATCTTTTGTGTCGACCTCCGCATCGAAACAAGAAGGGAAACGACCTGAAAGGTACGTAGGGAAGTTAGGGTGGATAGGTTAGATGATGGTAGGATCAATTACATTGCGTTCCCCAACCACGTTGATGTATGTTTTCGGATGTGACATTATGGAGAGCCGGCGCTGATTTCAGCCTGGAACTCAAAACAAAGAGAAGTTTCCAATCCGCTATAGAATCGAAGCTAGACTTTTTCGCGTTTTAGGAATCAAATGGCTCACCCTAGAGAACCTAAATTTGAACAAGTGGACTATCGAGAGTTTTTCTAAGAATCACTTGTCATAGGCCTCAAAGTAGCTCTTGTTTAGAGTGAAATCTTGGAATTCCATCGAAAAATATTTGTGTCGACCTCGACGAAACAAGAAGGGAAAACGACATGAAAGGTATGAGGAAGTTAGGGTGGATAGGTTAGATGATGGTAGGATCAATTACATTGCATTCCCCAACCGCGTTGATGTATGTCGGGATGTGTTTGGATGTGCTGGCGCTGAACGAACTCAAAACAAAGAGAAGTTTCCAATCCGGCTATAGAATCGAAGCTAGACTTTTTTTCGTTTGTGGAATCAAATGGCTCACCCTAGAGAACCTAAATTTGAAAAAGTGGACTATCAGAGAGTTTTTCTAAGAATCACTTGTCATAGGCCTCAAAGTAGCTCTTGTTTAGAGTGAAATCTTGAATTCCATCGAAAATCTTTGTGTCGACCTCCGCACCAAAAAAACAAGAAGGGGAACGACATGAAAGGTACGTAGAGGAAGTTAGGGTGGATAGGTTAGATGATGGTAGGATCAATTACATTGCTTCCCCCAACCGCGTTGATGTATGTTCTTGGATGTGACATTAGGAGGCGGTGCTGATTTCAGCGCGAACTCAAAACAAAGAGAAGTTTCCAATCCGGGCTATAGAATCAAAGCTAGACTTTTTTGCTTTTGTGGAATCAAATGCCTCACCCTAGAGAACCTAAATTTGAACAAGTGGACTATCGTGAGAGTTTTTCTAAGAATCACTTGTCATAGGCCTCAAAGTAGCTCTTGTTTAGAGTGAAATCTTGGAATTCCATCGAAAAATCTTTGTGTTGACCTCCGCATCAAAACAAGAAGGGGAACGACCTGAAAGGTACGTAGGAAGTTAGGTGGATAGGTTAGATGATGGTAGGATCAATTACATTGCATTCCCCAACCACGTTGATGTATGTGATGTGACATTACGGAGAGCGGGCGTGAGAACTCAAAACAAAGAGAAGTTTCCAATCCGCTATAGAATCGAAGCCAGACTTTTTCGCTTTGTGGAATCAAATGCCTCACCCTAGAGAACTCAAATTTGAACAAGTGGACTATCGAGAGTTTTTCTAAGAATCACTTGTCATAGGCCTCAAAGTAGCTCTTGTTTAGAGTGAAATCTTGAATTCCATCGAAAAATCTTTGTGTCGACCTCCGCACCGAAACAAGAAGGGGAACGACACAAAGGTACGTAGGGAAGTTAGGGTGGATAGGTTAGATGATGGTAGGATCAATTACATTGCGTTTCCCAACCGTGTTGATGTATCTTACCGATGTGACATTAGGGACCGCGGCGCCATTTCGACGAACTCAAAACAAAGAGAAGTTTCCAATCCGCTATAGAATCGAGCTAGACTTTTTCTGCTTAGGAATCAAATGCCTCACCCTAGAGAACCTAAATTTGAAAAAAGTGGACTATCATAGAGTTTTTCTAAGAATCACTTGTCATAGGCCTCAAAGTAGCTCTTGTTTAGAGTGAAACTTTGAATTCCATCGAAAAATCTTTGTGTCGACCTCCATGCGATCAAAAACAAGAAGGGGAACCACACCTAAAGGTATGTGAGGGAAGTTAGGGGTGGATAGGTTAGATGATGTTAGGATCAATTACATTGGCGCTCCCCA
>JADLZK010006658.1:0-66837 GCA_015847255.1 Hyparrhenia diplandra
GTCCGTTTGCCTTTCCTGGACCACAGATCATCAAATTAAAGCCATTCGCACGGGAGTTCCATCTTCAAGTCCACAACTAAAAAGCCAAAGGCAATCGTTCACCACGGTCTCCATTCGGTAAGCTCTCCCGTGCGATCTGACCCCTCCCTCCGATTTCCCTTTCCGATAAGCTCTTACGGTTCGATTTCTTCTTCAATACCAGCCCAAAGAGCCGATTCTTCTGATAAAGTCAGATTCCTATCTCTACCCCAGCCAAGAGCCAATCTTTCTTATTTAATTCCTGATGGCCGAGTCCATTACGTACTGGACATAGTACTCCGTATTTTCCTAATTACTCTCCACGGGCACCATTTTTTTTTCGCGATCAACATGGCTTTTACCAGCCCAGAGGCCCGACCGTTCTCAGATATCCTGGCACGGCATCGCCGTCATATCACAAATTCTCTTCCATAGCACACAATTATAAACACGCCTAGAAGCCAACTTTAGCGTGATTGGTCATGGCATTTTTGTCCTAGACATATGGATTGCCAACTAGTCTTCGATTAACCGTCGTTAGCCTATTATACTCTTGTAAAACCTTTGTCGCCATTATACATCCAGATATAGAGAGTTTGGAGGTGCTTCCAAGATTATCCTACCATCTCGATGTACTAACCATCTTTGATTTTTTTTTTTAAAAAAAACAAATTATCAGGGAAAAGATTTTCCCGTGACCAAGATTAAACAGCAGAATATTCATGAGATCCATACTCCACAACATTGGTACCACTGTAATCTCTTTTTTTTTCAACTATAATCTTCTTTGCAATTTACAATATGGTGATGATCCATATGAAAAGAAGATGACACAATGGACACTACTCGTAGATGTGGAAAACCTTTTCCACACGCTTTAACTGCTTAATAATGACCACGAGCTTTTCCAAAAGCAGCTCGGGGACCTGACCAGGGGCATCCGACCCCCTTTTCACTACAATATAACAGATTGCGGACCCTTCGCCCAAAACAATTGGGAGAGGAATGAGGAAAGAACCAATCAATCAAACCAAAGAAAAAAAAATAGATCTAGCAAAAGGCATGAGCGTATGTACACGAGTTATGCACAGGTTGAGCGGAGAAAAGAGTGTAGAAAGAGACTTGCAGCTGGAAGGACCAAACTGTCAGTCCTTTCTTTGGTGTAGGAAGGTAAAGCTAGAATTCTCCCGGATCAAAGGTGGCATGTCGACATCTGTTACCTCGATTTCTGTCATCGATTTCGAGATGTCATCCACCGAAAATGGAATGCTGTGATTAGGAGTACATTGTCAGGCAACGGGCTTCAAGTAACTGTAGTCAACAATATATCTGAGTAGGAGTAAGGAAAATAATAACCTGGAATCATCATCCAACAAGAACGAACTGCTCACTGCATTATTAGAATCTTCCGTCATCATTACTCTCATACTTGAGATGACCTAACACCAATTTTTTTTTCCATCAGAAACCAAATAGTGCCACATCTTGACACAATAGCATAGGAAATTTGGGCTGAGTAACAACTAAATTAAGTAGAACAAAGCTTACATCTGATGAAACAGTGTGGGTACCATACTTATCATCCCAGTACATTGTACTGATTCGATATAGCTGTTGTATGCTAAGGACCTGAAATTAACAAAACATGTGACAAGCTGTTAAGTCATAACTTACAAATGTTGATGAGTAGCTGAAGTTAACTGAGTGCAGAGATACTTACAGGGCACAAGTCATTGGTAATTTCTTTCAATGTTTTCTTTGGCTTTTGATGAATTACCTATAATATAAACTGTTAGAATATCTATTTTTCAATATAGAAAGTTACACATAAAATAAAACATCCAATCAGCATAGAATACATACAAGGAATCCAACAGCCTGCCTAATATGTTTTAATTCTTCCCAGGAAGAACCTGCATACTGTCCTTGCAACATAAAATTAGCATATAGATTTAATATTGTCCAAAGTAAAAAAAAAAGAAGAAGAATGTATTTACCTCTTCAGTTGCATAAATGCACCACTGCTCTAATTCTGCCAATCCAGCTTTCACATATTCTCCATTGCTAAATGAACAACACTCCCGGCGAAGAAGGAGACTACAATACAAGGACTTCCTTTTAAAACCAGAAAGAGAACTTAATGTAGCACAGATAGAGCAACAAGGAATCATACCTATTAAACAATTGAACATTAATAAATGAAAAGATTTGAGTGAACACTTTGCTGATTAAGAATGAAGGGACCTGTCAATATCAATGACAGTCATATCAATGCAAATTCTTCTTTAAAAAATGGGTTGTGAGTCGTGTTAATGTATATTTTTAGGTAACATACATGATTGGCTTTTAAAACATTCAAGTAATTTGTCAATATTTTCACAATGCTCTGCCAATGGGCGATCAGAGTTTGCTGAGCTAAGGCATTTGCTTGGGAACGTGATCCTTTAATTAGACTTGCACGGGATGTTCTTGGTGCCTGAAAAATTTTTAAAAACAAGTAAAAAAATAATACATGGTGTCAACTCCGTAAATAACAAATAGTATAGCAACAATCATTGATACCTGGATACAAAGGCCAAGCAAAGGAGATATCTCCTTCTTCAAATTGTCCCTTATCATTCCATAGATCTTCTCAAGGAAAGCTGTAAGCTGTTGCTTGAAAAGCAGGGCTGGGTACTTGGCTTCAACTTGACGAAGGTCACCTAGCCCTCCAATCAAGCGACTTCCCAGAAAAGCACGCCCAGCACTTTGTGGTGAGGCTCGCATCCCCTTTATATTTCAGAAACAGTGAATTAAGCATTTTTGCTGACTAGAAAACTAGAATGCCAAGTAAAAAACTGGGGTTAAGAAAAGTGTTTTACCGAAAACACCCTCCCAAAAGATGCAGCAGATGACCTGCGCCTTTTGCGGAGTGAGTCCAACTGCTCCAGTTGTTTTCAGTGTTCGTTGCAGCAGCAGCAGTAATGTGGATGAATTCGAGAGCCAATATGCCAACTTGTCATTGTTGTCCTGGGTCTTTGGAATGACAGAATTTGAACTTAAATATATAGCGACAGCACAAAACATCAACTATAAAGAATAAACTTTTACTCCATTGTTTCTGTGGTATTAAAATTTTTTTATATGGACTATAGCTACGTTTACATGGTTCCAGTGGTATCACAAAAGCATAATATACCAGTTCAATAGTCAGAGTGTACTAGGCAATCAAATTATGAAGTGTAGTTCTCCAAGAAAAAGGGATTAAAGTCAAACAGACAAGCACATTTCATTACCTCAATAGCAGAGCCAATTGTTTGAATAATACGATCAAAAACACCAGTTCTTTCAACTTCAAATGATCTCCAATGTAGAAGACACCTGTAGATAAGGCAAGCTGCAATAGGTTTCCCACTGGAGAATCCGAGATCTTGTGATACACACTTGATCAGCAGGTCTTGATTTTCCTGAAGCACAAAATTCATATATGATGATGAAGAGAAAATAACAACTGATATAACTTCAGGATAAAACCAAAGTAAGTGTGTGGTTTTAGGGAACCAAGGTAGAATGAACAAAGGAGTAATCACAAATAGCAAACCTGCTGCTTCTCATTAAGTGATTTTTGTGGCTTCTCTTCAGCCTCAAGCTCCTTGGGGTTTGGTGAGATAGGGGTGACATCCTAGGGCATAAAAAGGTTATCACTTAATACCAGTTACTTCAGAATTGTATACCAGATGTTTTTTACACCATTCTTTTCACTTACGGGTGATGACTTCACTTCTCCATTTAGAGCATTCCCATTCTCCGGAGTTCTCAGCTGACAAAGTAGCATTAGTTTAAAGTATTATGTCACTGCAACAAAAGTAAGTATAAATATACAGAATTCCTGTAGTATGAAGGAACCTGACATACCTGGAAAGGAGACTTAGGATATGCAGCTAATGACTTTGCCGTAGGAGAAATTGCAACAGCTTGTTGACGAAGCACTTTGTTCTCAGATTCCATGTTGGTTGCTTTCTCCTCCAGCCTGTGTTTGTTTCAACATAAAAATATATATGGTATTTACACTTAACGAAAAACAGTGTGACAAATCATATTAGATAGGTGAGACTAATTAAATACACCCTCTATTCCAAATTATTAGATGTTTTGGCTTTTCTAGATACAATGCTTTTTACAATGCATCTAGACTATATAGTGTATATCTTAGGTACATAGCAATAGCTATGTATCTAGAAAAAAGTCAAAACGTCTTATAATATGGAATGAGAGAGTACATTCTAAAGATTTATTTATGTTATACTTCTTCCGTCCCTAAATAATTGTTACCGTTGGTGTGTGTGCCCACGAGTTTGACTCGATTTGTAGAAAATACATGTAGTATTTGTATCTCCAAATAAATTATAAAAAAACTAGATTCAAATATCTGTCCAATCATACTAATTATGTACTATAAATATTAATATATTTTAATATATATTTAGTCAAAGTCGTTTTGTCTATCTACCCTATCTTTATCTTTTTGTCTTACGCCTTTCTAACGTTCTTTTTATATTCATATGGGTTTCATCTCTAGCCTACCCCAACTAGCTTGGGACTAAAAGGCTATGTTGTTGTTGTTGTATATTTAGTCAAAGTAATTTTTTTCTTGGGAAGCGCAAAAGACAGTTATTTAGGGGACGGAGGGAGTACCTCTGGACAGTGTCCTGGAGTTGCTCGATCTTTTTTTCTCTGCACTCTCAAACTTCTTAATTAGTTCTTCATTTCTCCGTTCAGATTCAGCATGTTCTCTTCTTGCAGCTTCTGTTGCTTCCCTTTCAGTTAGCAGCAAAGCCTGCAATAATAATTAAAAAAAAGGTATAACTTCAACTAGATCATGAAACAAGCATATGTTTTCAAATTCCAAGCACAAAGCATCCTTTAGTTCAATCATTATCTTACTCTGAACATTTCAAATTGTGAAACAGAGACATTTCAAATTGTGAAACAGAGATGGTTGACATTTTATTCATATGATTGTTATCTTATTCTAGATATTTCACAAACTATGAAACAGAGATGATTAACAGCGTTTTATTCATATGATAAGGATCAAGTGATCCAAAGGAATGTAGAGGTTACTGCAGGTTGTCAATGAAAAATGTCACAAAGAAAGATCAGCTGTCACCATACCCTTAGTTGTTCAACTTCAGCCGTCAGTGAGTTAATCTTTTCCGTGTCTTCGACTAGCACAGGAGTCTCTTTGATTACTGGAGGTGCTTCTTCAATTGCCTTTCTAGCAGCTTCCCTCTCCTTAACCACCATGGCCTTTGATTCTTCAACTTGAAGCTGCATATCATGCAATGTCTCTTGCAGCTTAGCAATTTCCTGGGCTTTTGCTTCCTCAAGATCAGTCTGCAAATTAAGAACATAAGAATAGGCCCACAATTACCAAATTTAAACCAGTGTCAAGATAAGAAGAGAAATAAAGAAAGTGCAGGCACACTACCCTTAATCGCTTCTCCAATCCTAAGCGCCAAGTTAGTTCTTCAACACGCTTCTCAAGTTTATCCTTGGCCTCTTTAAGGGCCCCTGTTTCCCTTGCGGCCTGCAGATGGTTCATCAAATAAAGTGTTTTAAGTCTGTGCCATAGTATGGAAAACTGGAGGACCACACACCACACGGTAAGAGTTAACAATATACCATCTTGAGCTTCCTGAGCTCTCTTCTCGCAAGCCTTTGCCTCCAGGCACACTGGTAAGTAAGAGCTGCTCCTTGCAGATTCTTGTAATGTGAGTAGTCTCTGTGGCAGCGCCATTGAGCCTGTGTTCGAAATAGCATGTCGAACAAATAATCATTAAACGAAAAGAAATATTGCAGAAGAAAACAGTACTGCAAAAATTCTGAAATTCGAATAGCAGCTGAATTGAAAATATCATACTTGGATGTGGACAGCTGCTTTTGTTTCCTTTCTGAACCTGAATTCTTTGCGAGCAGACATTGCCCTTAAGCCTGTCTGCAGTGTGATTGCAGCTGCTTGCAGTTGTAAATAAGATTCTCGTGCTTTGTGGCGTCGCATATTCTTTTGTATTTTCACTGCTGCTGCTTCCTTCCTCATGCACTCATACAACTTACGGGCCAAGGTTCCTGGATTTCAAGAGAAAAAATGATGGGTTTAAAGTCAGAAGAATGCCTCCAAAGCCACATGCATTCAACAGTGTATATACTTGAGAAGAAAACGTCAACATCAGCAATACTTCTGCCTAACACTTCAACATAGAGAGAGGAAATAGTACCTCTGACAAAAGATTGTAGCTGCATAGCTGATCTTTTAAGCTCAGCAAACTGTTTCCTTGCAATATATGTGCATATTTGCCTCTGTATGATTATTGCTGCTCTTCCTAATACTTCAGCTCTACGAGCATCCAAATCAGCCATCTGTCCAGCTCTCAGAAACACCTTTGTTTTTCCAATCTGCAAAAAATCAGGTAAGAAAATTATAGTTCAGATCACTGAAATACTATGTTGCGATTAGATGTCTTGTATTAGGCTCCAATGGTATATGAAAGAACATGAAAAATTGGCAGCTATGGGATCACAGTAGTATTTCTATGTTTTTACCTGGTAATTCTCCAGACCCACTTTTTCCAAAATCTTTTGGCACGCAGTCTTATCATCATTACTAGGCACAACAATACAAAGAGAGAAAAAAATGCAAATGAATAGATTGAAATGCCAAAAATAAATGCGGAAAGTGGGCAGAAAAGTCCATTTGCATTCTTTGTGGTTTTCCTACCTTCCTTCTAAAACTTCAGGAGCAAGGACACCAAAACGATTGACAAATTCGTAAAATGTTTTCCTTGTGGGGTATCCAGCACAGCTGATCCTGATAGCTTCAAGAACACCCTGTGGTACATCATAGTTAGTTCAACTGGTGCTAACAACAATTACGCTGATAGAGTTTAAGAATCTTACTCCACATCTTAGTTGTTGTATAACATTTGTATTCTCAAAAATGGCTGGCTTAAGGAGATTATTTGGCTTCACACATCTAATATAGTGGGGTTCGGTAGAGCTCAAAGTTTCCATGAGAGATTGAAGTTGCAGCTGAAAATTGTACAAGAATATCAGTTATCAACAATAAATAGGTAGAGAGAACGTTAAGGAGAATGAACAAGCTTGCTTTCCTATTTTGATGTACCAGAACATAAAAAAATATATTTGTATTGGGTTACATGGCACATGCTTACCAAAGGTAAAACCAACAAAAATTCAAAAAGGATAAAACACTCATTATAGTTATGATGGCATGCTAAATTTTATCTCCACGCTACTATGTCACTAGTAGAACAGAGAGAAACCATGTACATACACTGTATACACCATCTGGGAGGAAGCACAACTTTCCAAAAACATCATTGTAGTGATACAGATGTACACATACCACAAAGCATACAAACACATGCCTTAGGTTGGACCATGGTGCATTTTAAAAAGGCTTTATCATTTTATATCTTTTATCCACATACCAGGCACAATGTCACAAGGTAAAACTGCATGCATTTCAAACATTCCTTTCATATAGACCTCATGCAAATACAATGGTACACATTGTAGAATCATATTCAGCAGCAACGGACATGATTATAGAAAAACAATTATAGAAAAAAATAGAGTTGGTGATCCAAAGACAAAGTTAGTGCAGAGTTTATTATAGTAAGTATACATAGTCATGTTTGTAAAAATAAAAGTGTGACTAAAGGAACAATAAGCAGATTTTGATTGGAATGGTGTGTGCACTTCAGAATGAAGCAAAGAAGAATAAGCCTATTATCTAATTCCCAATCCACATCATAAATTCTCAAGCCAATGCCCAGATACACTTCAAGCTAAACTTTCAGCGAAGGCAGCAATGTAAGAGGCCATATGGACTATATATCCCAGACCAGTATATGATCTTTTGTGCATTTGCAGTCTTCAAAAAAAATGTCGGATCAGCATCCAGCCTAAGTAGTTTAACAAGCTGACAGGTGTGATGTACAGTACTACATTGTGGCTAAACACCATCAAAAGCAGGCTGAAACCACAACGAAGAGAGGAACTTGCATTTAATTTTGGTCTAGCATGTCTGGGATTTGGTTCACTCTAGCTAACATTAGCATATCGAATTGTTGGCAATAAAATTCCATCAGGTGCCATACTAAGCATGTCAAAAGCTACCTCAAGCCCTCAACTGTTTGTCTTGGGGAACTTGATTTGGGAAATATGACACTGACATAGATCAACAGTTAATGACCACGATCAGGTTCCAGGCATGGAATGACGTGACAGAGCAACATGGATAGCATGTTTCAACATTGGCACCAAATGTTCTTTTTAAGGCACAAATATGCAATGGAGAATATATATTTTTCACAACCGATGCTTCCAAGAATACAGATGAGGAGGAAATGATAGCTACTAAAGAAACATATTATTGATATGGTGAAAACATAAAGTGCAATGTTTTGAATAAGCATACTGTGTAATAGGATTACAAAAATAGAACAGAATTTCACACCTTAAAACGTGATCCAATGGATGAAAATTTTGAAGACTTTGCTGTCTCCTGTGGGAGAGGAGGGAATAAACCAGCTACGAATGGGCATGAAGAAGCATTCAGCAGATCCTGATGTTCAGCCACTACATAATCTTTGTTCTTGTCTAAGAAATAATCAGCCTGGTATGTCACCTGTGGATGGTGCCAAAAAATATCTTGGTAAGATACTCACAATTTTTCACCAAGAATGTGCATATCCTTTTATGAAGAAGACTTACATCGCCAGCATAATGGACTACCGTAAAATCAGTCCGTGAAAGCTTTGGCTTGACAAACCGTTTGTTATTCTTAAATGTTGTATATAGCTTCTGTGCAAGCGTCTCGTGTGTTGATCTAGGAAACATACTGCACAGAAGTTTTTAGGGAAAGAAATCATCAAATTACAAGCAGTCAGATAACAGTGAATTGAAATAACTAGTTGCAATAGTGATTGAAGAACTACATCGCTTGCAAGTGGGAATTCCCATAACATACCATGCTTCATCAAGAAGTGCAATCAATCCACCTTTCTGAAAACATGGGAATAAATGTTACTAGTGCCATACATACATGTTCTAATTTTTTTTTTGAAATAACACCGTTTCTCTCAGAAATTCCATTACCAAATACTGTACCTCAAAATTTTGTTTCACCCAACCCAAGCTCATCATTGAAGTATAAAAGCATAAAAAAAGTGAGTTTTTAGTTGTAGACCCCAAGTCTTGCATTTTTTTTAGTATCTATACTCTTTCAAAAGGTGATGTGTTATGACAATCTTCTTCTTCTTTCTTTTTTTTTTTTTTTTTGTGCAAACCGACAACCTTGCATTTAGAGTGCCATGTCATAGTATGTAGTGTGTACCTTCTCTATCAAGTCTAGCACATCTTGATTATCAACAAACTCGATGTAACTCCAGTTTATCTCTTCTCTGGTATACTCTTCTTGTTCCATTTTAAACACATGCTGCATGACAAATGCCACATATTTACTTTAGGTCAGGAATCTCAAGAATAAAGTGATATCATCGTCTCAATGAGAGTAAAGTCATGACATACCTGGTTAAAATGTTGTTGCAGCTTTTCATTTGTATAATTGATACATAGCTGTTCAAAACTGTTCAATAATTCAATTCAACAGCTCTGTTTAGTTCATTGTATTATGCGATGTTTTATCTAGTTCAGAAGAGTTACAAAACACTGACCTATTAACTTTGAAGCTCTCAAAACCATAGATATCAAGAACTCCAATTAATTGTTTTGAGTTTGGGTCCTGTCCAATTGAGACATTAATTTTTTCCACAATCCTGTGCACAAGATCACAGTAATAACAGATGTCAGGCTATGAACTCTGAAATCTAACTGTGATTTTCTAGAAAGGTGAGGAAGGGTCATTACCAATCGAACAATCGGGAGTATATTATTTTAGCTAATGCGTCTCTGCTAGCAACTGCAGAAGCAGGATCAAGTGTTCTAGTGATAATTTCTTCAGGCGTGACTATAACTCGTGTTATCAGTGCCTTTTCCAAATTCTGGCAATCACACCTGCACGAAATTTTAGTGCTTAGCATTTTCGTGGTCACAATGAACAGATAAGAAATTCAAGCATTCTATCAAGGAGAAACATGCACTCACTTCAAAAGTTCTGCTGCGGTATTAAGGTGGAACCTGGACTTATCATCCTTGATTACAGAAGAATCAATTTCTGTTCCCTTCGCAAAATTTATATTTCCAAGATGAAGTACAGCAGCTACAACCCTGAATATACCTTCCTGTAAGATAAACGAATTATGATGGTTGACATTAATCCTGAAACTAATACTCTAGTAGCTTCAGAATAACAAGACAGACACCTGCTCTTCCTCATTGATTCCAACTATGTCCATAGCTCTTCTTGTTGCTAAATACTCTTCAGCATCATTGATTCCATCCACCTCAATACAGCTCGACTGGTTGAGATAATGGAATGATCTAGGATCAGACAGCTTATACCTCTGAGTTTCCTGCAGATTAGAAAGATCCATAGTAAGGTATACACTTTTTCAACCATGTAGAGTTACATGTCATATCAAGAACCGCATAGCACAAGTGTCAGTTTGAAAATGTACCTCAGGTGGTGCAGCACAAAGGAAATAAAAGCAATGGTAATTTCTTTCTGGGGAATTAATTTGGCACACGCGTGATCTTTCCAGCAAGTAAGTTCTGATAGCAGCTCCTGAGATCCGTCCAGAATTGTCAAATTGGATCTCAACAAACTTGCCAAAGCGACTTTACCAGAAATTGAAAACAAATGGGAACGTCAACAACCATTTGATGGTATCCAAAGGAAAGAAACAGAGAGACCAACCAATCAAAGACTTACCTTGAGTTGTTGTTTCGCACAGTTTTGGCATTCCCAAAAGCTTCAAGAACTGGGTTGGACTGAAATTATGTATGGTAGAATATAAGGTAATCAACCAATACATATGTTTTCCATCTAAATGATGCATGTAGCAAGCAGACAAATAAATGAGGTTAAACGGTCTTGCCTCTAAAACTTGTTGTTCCACTGTACGTCCTTCTACTCCAGACCGCCCACCTAGGTGAGCTAGATATCTCATAAGCATCTTCGTTGTCTCAGTCTTCCCAGCACCACTTTCACCACTGACCAATATAGAGTTGCTTTTCCCTTCATTTATCATTGCCCTGGTTCACATTGACAGGTTGCACCAGAGTAATGCAGTTATGTAAATTAGTTCATGAATGGCATGTTGCCATATTTATATACGAGTATTTATACAACAAGAATGCACCTGTAAGCAACATCCGCGATAGCAAATACATGGGGACTCAATTCCCCAAAGTCTGCACCCTTGTACTGTTCCATCATATGGGTATCGTAAAGATGTGGCAATCTTTGAAATGGATTTACAGCAATCAAAATGCTGCCTGTGTAAGTCTGAGAGTGCAAATGAATTGTTATCATGAGCAACTTACACGATTTATTTGGTGTAAGATTTTTCAGGAAAAAAGGGTAACGAGCTCACATATATTTCATTCAGTTCATATCGGGTAGCAAGATTCTGTAAAACACCAGGTTCATGTAAGTATGAAAGTCTTGTCATATCATCAACTCCTCCTGGTGGAGCTTCCATATCCTTGGGAAAAACTTTTGACCTGTCTGTGGTAACCTGTGCAAAAACACTACTTTCAGAATCCATTTTCTTTCAAAAAGATACAGCCTATATCCTGAACCCAGTTGATATAAAATACTGGCACAGAACTGTAGAACTTCCCTTCTAGAATAAAACCAATATTCCTAAGGCAATACTAAGCAGAAAAACACCAACATAATTTGAATTCATATTAATAGCAAGATGGAGACCTTATGCAGAACACATGAGAAGAAACAGAAAACGGTACCTTTTTCCCACTTTCGATGTCTGCACATGTACTTCATTGTTTTATGCTAACAACCTCCCCATCTATCCAAGCTAGATTTGGATCTTCCACCCAAACATGAGAACCAACAATGATATTAACTGGAGTTCCCTGTGAGAGAAACAGTGCAATAATCAATGAAATGTCAAGGAAAACAGAGATAAGGTTATGTTTAAAGCATTGTATACCTCCCCCTCCCTTGCTTCTCATATCACTATGTTCATGAACTCAACACGTTTTATTGAATTATTCTAGACGTGGCTTATTGAGTGTGTGATACTGTAATTGAAACTATTTAAGAAACGGTATTCTAATGACACACTGAGTCAGGGTTTGAACCTGGTGGATATGAGATTTTGGACAAAAATTGAAACCAATTTGTTTCAGAGCATCATTCAGAGGAAAAGAGAGGAAGAAGGTGGAGAATCCAACTTCCAGCAGAATGAAGTTACAACAAGGTAAGCAAAGAAATTGCACAAAACAACCCCCCTAAGCATCTGGCAAACAGCCAGAGCAGACTTACTACCAACAAAACATGTCCTAGGCCATGCATGAAAGTAAGAATGGAAATTTGCACTTCCATTTATGCATCTCAGCACTTAACCAAATTCTGAAGTACAGTAGCGATATGTTACAATTACAACTAGCACAGTGACTAGATGCACTGCCAGGTATCCAAAGCATCGCAATTTTCAGTACAATTACAAGGGTCTCTTATGACTTATAAATTTATAAGGCCCCCAAAGAAACGGTTTATACAGACGGTTTGAAGATTGCTAAGCACTTCGATATTGATAAGTACATGGGTAGCAGGTAGTCAATACAAATACAAACAGCATACTAAATGTAAATGATATATTCTTGAGGCAACTATGCATTAAGTATCAGTCAATAAACTTGAGAGCTTAGTAAGATTCCAAACCACTAAAGGAATAGGAAAATTGCAATTTGAGCTATTCAAATATGCTCTTTAAACCACAAGAACAAGATTCCTGGTATTTAAATTTTTAAATATCATGGCATAAAATTTATAGCAAGTTCAGTCATGAAACCATCAATAACTAATTTAGTCCTTCTGGCTCATCAAAGCATCAATGTTTTCTACAACAACTCTAGTTAGATCTTCATTAAGGAACATCCTTGGTCGCCTACTTGATATAAAACGTATTTCATACACAACTAACAAGAAATGCACATTGTGGTCTATGAAAAATTGTAGTTCTACTTCCAGCCCTAACATCACTGCTAACAAACTTGAAGAAGCTCATCCAAACTCAAACTAAGGTTTCTTCCGCACTAGTTCATAAATCAGAGGGGAAACATGAATATAATCTTCTTAAAATATATGTTATCATCAACATGACGCTTTCATCTATTAAGTGAAGTAATAAACCAATACTACTGCGTGAATACACCACACTGTACAGGAAATCTAATCACGCTGTTTATTCAAGTTCCAAATGAGACAAAAAGGGGTGCATGGGCGTCGGGGCTTCCTGTTAAATCGGCACGCACAGGAAGTTAGCTAACTCCAAAAATAGCAGCAGCAAAGCTCCTTCTCAAAGCTTTAAATACTGTACCGTGAGCAGAGCAAGCTGCGCAAGAATCTTATACGGCTAGGGTAGAAAATTTTATCATTGACTAAGTCTTCCAAATGCGCAAGCAGCAACACGCCTATCAATTAAGCCATCTGAATTCTGAACCAATACAGAGAGTCGCGAATCCCAGCGAAACACGATTCGATCAGCAGCCAAGCCAAGCGAAGCACGCCCAGCACACAAGCTAGTAGCAGTAGTTGGGAAAGCAAAGGGGCTAAACAAGCAAAGGATCCGGAACAGTACCATGGGCGGATCAGCTTCGGATCGGAGGGGACAACGGATCCGTCGGCTCCAGCAGAGGGGACCCCGCCGCCGGCGAGGTCAGTAGCAGGGGAGGCGGCGAATTGGACTATCTCTGCTCCGTTGCCCCGCGCCCCCACCTACTCCCCCAAGCTGCTGCTTGCTGTTGCTTCTCGGCTCGGCTTCCACCAGTCCTATTTTTCACCCTTCTCTTCCGCGCGGTTGCTTCGCGACTGGTCCAACGCACGTGCTGGTTGCCGCCGGCGATGATGGCGCGGCCGGTCGCGACGACGGAGTTGGAGAGGGGAGGAGGGGGAGAGGGGTCAGAGGGCAGAAATGGTAATTACTCCGTACGTGCTGCTTAGTTTTCTTGCGGTTTGAAAGAATCTAGGAATTCTGCTCTGGTCCTGAATTGCGCAGTTTCCGGACGGGAAAGGCGTTTAAATAGTAGCTGCACTTTTGCCTCAAGGACCTGCTCCCTCCGTCCCCAAATAGATGTAGATTCTCGCTTTTCCAGAAATTCACGTTTTTATTTCGGTAATTATATATTAAAATATATAAATATTTATGCTAAATAATTAGTATCATCGAGGAAAGATCTTTTAAGTCTAGTTTTTTAACAAATTTATTTAAAGATATAAATGTTGCACGTATTTTCTATCAACCTGGTCAAAGTTGAGAAAGTTTGGCCAAGACGCACCCCATAAGCGACATCTAATAAGGGACGGAGGGAGTATAGTTCTGCAGATTTTAAACACTAGAGTGTTACAGAGCAATCCAGCACTCCATTTTTTTTTCCCTTTTCTTTTCTTCTTCTCCCTCACTTCTTCTCCAACTCCGCTGGGCTTAGAAGGGGCACGAGAGGGGCAAGCCGGCCAGACGGTGGGGATGGCAGGAGGACGGTGGTTAGGGTTTCAGTGGCGTAGGAGGCAGCCAGGCCAAGGCGGGGGTACACCCATGGCCATGGAATCGGCGGGAGAGGGAAGGTAAGGAGGAGGTC
Source organism: Hyparrhenia diplandra (assembly GCA_015847255.1). Lineage (NCBI taxonomy): Eukaryota > Viridiplantae > Streptophyta > Magnoliopsida > Poales > Poaceae > Hyparrhenia > Hyparrhenia diplandra. Next base: position 14,812 of record JADLZK010006658.1, read on the forward strand.
GTCACCGGCATTAGGGTCTTGCCAAAGCTCTACGGCCCCGCGGTGGAGAGTCGGCAGGAGGAAGAAGGTACGGAGAAAAAAAATCAGGTTGGAAGAACCTAAAATGTGAGTGATGTATAGACACATCCAACAATGTTACAGTCCACTGCTACATCTAATCCTCTGAATTAGTACTTGCATAATATTGTATAAAACAAATTGCAAGTTTTTAGAGAGAAGAAGGGTTGAGCCTCATATCAAATGTCTACCAAATCAATGAGGTGAGATTTGAAACCGTTACGAAGATGGCATCTAGTACAATTAGCGGTACAAAATGGTCTATTAGAGTTCCAAACAAATATTGTAACATGTGCATACACGTAACATGAACAGTCCAAATGGAAATAGTCCTCTCTAGAGTGGTATAGAATTTCCCTGCATATAGGCATAGTTCTCTAGGGTGCTCCTCATTGCTTTCCACCAGAATCACTCGTTCAGAGAATTAAGGGGTTGTTTGAAGTCCTAGGGACTTTTAAAAAAAGTCCCTTCAAAAGGTACTTTTAGGAACTAATAGAGAAAAAGTCCCTTCCTGTTTGATTTCTAGATACCTTTTTTAGTCTCAGGGACTAAAAAGTCCCTAGACCAAACAGAGCCTAAGAAGTGAAGTTTAAGAACGAAGAAGTAAAACTCTACTTTTTTTTTTGATAAAGTATACCTGTATTAATAGAAAGCATAACCGTACAAATACAAGTAGACCGTAGGATACGGGAGGCAGCTATCCAACCTATAAGCAAACAGGACCTCAACGAAGATAGAAATTACACACAGGTCCCTTTCCCAGCTAAGAACAGAGCTCGGCAACAACCGCCACCGATGAAGAACGCCGACGCCAGCCGACGCCGTCGAATTTGACTCCGGAGGAACCCCCCGGGGGCTGCAGCTAGACGCTCAAACTTCGCGCAAGACGAGCCGATTTCATTGAACGTCCGTCCATCATATCCACTTCCCGCATTCAGACGACAATGGAAGCGCCGACGATGACCTCGTCGCCGCGATGAAGCCTAGCCCGCTCCAACCACGGACTTCAGCCGGATCCACGGCCACCACCGAATCCACCAAGCAAAGGCTCGCGCCCGAAAGCTCGAAGACGACGAGGCAAACTCTAAACAAGATCCAAGAATAGACCTTACCTAAACCTAACCTAGACCTAAACACACCTCCCACTAGGCCATCGCCGCCCGATGAAGATTTGTCGAGATAGAGGAGGGCCCGGGGGTACCTTATTCCGATGCGTCGCCGGCTCCTCCATCCCGCCGCCGTCGCTGGACACCAACATCCCCACGAGCTTCACGACGAGCAAGAGCACGACGAAGACCCCGCGGAGTCGCCGCCGCCCGCCACCGCCGCGAGCTCGGGGGAGCCCCATCCGCCCAAGACGGAGCCCCCCCCCCCTCCGGCCCGATGGGCCACTGGGGGGGAGGAGCCGGCGGACGCCGATCGCTCTCTTCGCCGCCCCCGAATCGCCCTCAGGCTACTGTAGCCCTAAGTCGGGTGGGGGATCTGGTTATTGTTGGGGTGGGGTTAAGTAAAACTCTACTTAAGTTTCCCTAGAGCTCAGGTTGCAAATTTTATGATCAAGGACCAGAAGGTAGCAGACAATTTTTTTCCGCTCCTTGAGTGAGGACGGCGGCCTTTCGGCTCGGCCACCGGCCGCTTGCCGTTCCCGGCTGACGTGCTGCGCTGGTCTTTACTCGCGACGATGACGGAACTGCCCCTCCGGTGTATCGTGTGGCCCTGGATGGATACGCTGTCGCTGGGGAGTCCCACCGTCGTGGACGAGCTCGGAGCTGCTTTTGAGGCCAGGATGTCGCGGCGACCGCGGCGACTTGCCTCTAGCTGGCTGTGGGGGCCACGCCACCTAGGGACCACCACCGCCCATCCTCCGTGCGCAAGGATCATGTGATCAAAAGTGCACTAGATGACGGCAACAAGAAAACCAAAACTTGGGGGGTCTCTCAACCTCCGTTCCCCACGACCCAGTAGAGACCGGCGACTTCGAGAGCGATTGCTTTTGTCCTCCACCGAGGAGAGAGGCGGACCTGGGTGCCGGCGGGGAGCGGCCCCGTGGGGCATGCTCGGCGTCGGGTTGCAGCTCCCGCAGCACGGGTTCGCCTGGGCGATGCGGCCTCGCGGTCATCGCGTCAGGGCGCCGTCCTCGGGGAGCGACCTTGGTGTCGGGGCTTTGCCTCTCTGGGGCCTGCTCGCCGGCGGTACGGGGTCCCCGTCGACCACGACGGGTGTACTCGTCGGTGGTCCAGCTTCTTGGTGGAGGGACTGTATATATCTGTAGATGTACATCTACTACAATAAATTTCCCAGTGGCGTCTCATGCGTCGTCACCTCGGGTTCGTCTCCTCCTCAGCTTCTCTGGTGACTGCGCTGGCGTTGGCGTCGGTGTTTTCTCCGGTGACAGGCGACGGAGGTTTGTCATGTTCTTAATCTCTCTGATGGGATGGAGCTTTTACTTTTTCCACATGTGTTGTGGAACTGCTTTTCCTGGCGGCTTCGGCGAGGCGGAGGCGGCGACGGCGCAGAGGAATAAACTCTTCCGGCCTCTTCCTCGCCCCGGCGATGCTCTACTCCGGCGTCAACAGCTAGGAGTTCGTTGTCGTCTGTGGCTTCTACCTGCTGTTCGGGCAGCGCCGACAACAGGGAGGACCTCCTGCTTCGGTGCAAGGTCTGTGGATGTTGGTGGACGAGCCTACGTATTTCCTTCGGTCACTATGGTTGGAGATGCGAGGTTCCAGGTTTGGGGGTGTCCGGGTTCTTCCCCGGCCGACATGTCGTAAAGGATACGGTCTCGCCGTTGGTGAGCGACTTTAGTGGTTCACAATGCAGCAGTGCTGGAGCTTTTAAAGCTCGCTGGACTGCGATGAAGCATCCTCGAATCAAAGTGATGTTCGGTCGCCGCTGCGGCGGTGGCGGACTGAAGCGGTTTGGATTGGCGAGAAGTGCAAGGACTTTGATGGAAATAGTTTGTTTTTCTTGTTGGTACGAGGCCTGTTGTGCTTTTGCATCGGAACAGTGGTTCCTTCTGTATCCTTTTCAGTTGTACCCGTACTTGTACTCGTACGTTTTCCTTACTTAATACAGGTATGGCTTGTCACAAAAAAAAAAAAAACAAACAAACTTGTGGCTTATTTGGTCCGCGTGCGTAAGCTTGGCCTGCCAAGCGTGGAGAGCAACTCTAAGGGGTTGTTTGGCACTGCTCCGCTCCCGTTTTTCCAGCTCTGCTCCATGAACTCCACCGCGGAGCAGCTCCACCGTAGAGTTTGTGGAGCAGATGGTACTGTTTGGCACATAGCTCTGCTCCAGCTCCAGGAATAGGTCATTTACAGGTAAATGGCCTGTTATGACCCTAATTGACGTTCGTTGTTTGAGCGTCTCCGACGGTCATTCCTCATGGCACCAAAACAAGCATATGGGCAAAAAGACACCAAAGCAAAGCATCTGCACGCCAAGACACGTTACGGCCTAGCAGGGATGACCATCATGCGACCGCCGGGCCAAGCTAAAAAAAATTAGCCTTAGATTTCTCACTTTAATTTGACGAACTGCACATATGTCTCCGATCCTAGCTGCTAGCTAGCCAAGCAACAGACTCAAACGCACGGACTGCTCGAACGATGCCCAGTAGCGGAGCGGAGATGCATGGACAAGGGAGCGACGCCGTGGCAAGGTGGGTAATTACTCGTCAACTCCATATGGGAGTAGAAAGCCTCAAAAACTGGAGTACCCTAGGTGCTCCAGAAAAAGTGTGGAGTTAGCCCCTAGCTCCATCTTTTTCTTGGAGCAGAGTTCTTGAGCTGAAAGTGTTTGGTAACGCAGAGCTAGAGCGGAGCCGTAAAAACTGGAGCAGAGCAGTCCCAAACACCCCTAAAAAAAAAATAGAACAGTGTTGGGTGGTTTACTTTCTCAGTCGGTGAAAAAACAATTTAAGTAATAGTCAAACTATTTTAGATCCATATTTATACCAGATGATAAACATTATTAAATTCATCATGAGATATTTTTGTACTATATCTATTTATGTTGTGAATATTGATACTCTTTCCTAGGCCTTCATCAAACTTCAGAAAAATTGACTTAGAACTAAAATTACATCAATTTCTTGACAGAGGTGGACGTGCTAGAAACAAATTAGATAATGGACCATTGTAATACCCCATATGTTAGGGATTATTAATTAAGTAAATGATAGCTATATCGGATAAATATTTTCAAACTGAATTTAATCTATTATTTTCTTAAAAATTGACTTTGCTGCATGCTCCAAAAACTTAAAGCCACACCGTTTAATCTTTTGCAATTATTCATCCAATAGCAAGAACTAGCCTAAGAACTTACAAAAAAAACTAAGAACCATAAGTCCATCAAACTAAGTTATATCCTTAGAAAAAGCACACTAGCAACAGGTCCTCTGGTTTTGCACAAGGAAACTTATCTAGTTTATCACATTAAGGCAAAATCCAAGTCCAATAGGTCCACGGCGTTAAGAATTCCTTGATTAGAGGATTGATGGGGTCATATCATATATGCCTTGGAGGCTACTATATATGCCCTAAAGTCTACATCTATATAAAGGGACTACATGTGTACTTATAATGACTAATGAAGAAATAATAACTCCCCTCATATGCATGTGTCCCCTGTGTGTTCTTATATATTGTTCTTAAGATTTGGGCAAGGGAGGCGGGATCTATCTACAACTTCTATACCTCTCTTTCTTAGGATCAGGAACGGGAAATGGATCTGAAAAGCCGTGGATAGACCGATTCTCAACACACGGAACATCCCAAACATACAAAAATATACTATTATTAGTGCATCTAGCCTTTTAGTGAATTTTAGTTGATTAAATGACAAACACAGTTAAGGGTCGAAACAAGCTGGCCTGGGCTAAAATTTTTAGGTTTATCCAGGAGTTCCCGGTCAATGTCAGAAATTCCAAGGAGAATTTCCAATCCATGGGGTCTCTTCTTGGATTTAGTTTTCCAAATGGATCTTTTGAGGCTTGATGCGTATTTAGGTATGCAATTCTCTAATAACTTATTAGGTCACAAAAATTCTAATCCTGACCGGAACTTTCGGTCCTGTGCAGAAAAGTGACATAACGGTCGAGTTTTCTCTCCTCTCTCCCTCTCTTTGAGGATTGATTGATTATTGTGAGACCTATAACGAATTTCATTAAGAGATTGTGTGTGGTTGAAGATGATGGTGAAGCCCCCTTTTCCTATGTCCTTCCATTTCAGATTGGCCATTGGATGCATGCGTATATTTCCACGAGAAATGATTCGGAGTTGAGATAGAGAGTTATTAGAGAGCATTTTTTCAATCTAAAAAAAAAAAAATCAAGATTGAAAGTGGAATTTGGAAACTCTTGGAGAATATACGGATAGACGACCTGATTGGTTAATGGCCAAAATTTGGTTACCAAAACTTAGGCAACCCAAAGTTTTGGCAACCATTTGGTTTTACCTAAATTTGTCAACATATCACAATTAGCATCTAAATTTATGTAAAAATATTTTTGCCTTAGGTTTGATAATTTTTCTTGACAAATCTTTGGTATGATAATTTTTGGTAGCCAACCAAGCGGACCCCGAGTTCTCTATTTATTTTATTTATACAATTGACATAATCATTGGTTTACCAAAATAATGCTAAGAAGGTTTTGAGATGCTCCTACTCCAATTTGTAATCTTGTTTCTCTTTGCCAACGAATACAAATGTCTCCTTAAAAATATATAAATCCATTACAAATATAGTTCGTTTGTTTTTTTTTTTTCAATCCCAAATTTGACCACCCTTCTTATTCAAAAATTTATGCAAAATATCACCGATGTGACATGCTTTATTAATAAATGTTTTTAAGATTGACATAAATTTGACTATTTTTTTCATAATATTTTGAATAAGACGAGCGGTCAAAGTTAGGATAAAAAAAAAAGTCAAACGAACTATAATTTAGAACGGATGGAGTACTAGTTCAAACTTTGTGAAATGAATGAAAATTAACACAAGCACCGAGAATATTCTTATTCCGGACGAGGGGCAAATCGGCGCCACCAGGAGACACCGAGAATATTCTTGTTCCGGACGGACAAGAGAGCAAATCGGCGCCGCCCACGGTCCACGGAGACCGAGCAAAGACTACTCGATCGACAGATGCGTGCGCCGCCATTTCGTCGAACACCTTGTGGCAGAACCTCCTAAATTATAGGGCCCACATGCACCTTTCATTGTCTCAAGGACCTCTGACTGCTATGCATGTGTACCCGATAACTCAAGAAGTCCATTAGGTGTCCATAGAGAACCCCGATTCAACACATTTTTCTCATACCAGGATCAACAAAGGAGTAACTACAACATTACAACATTTGTTACAAAAATATAAATCGAGTGTAGAAGAATAATAACATTAATTTACAAAATATGAGTAAGTTACTTTGGTGTAAACTTAACTTAATTGCATAAGCAGAGTAGAAGTAAAGGGGACGGCCCGGATCATGTCGAGCCCACCGCACATAACCTTGGTTAACAAAGACGAGTCAACACCTACAACAAGGGTTAAAGAACCCCGAGTACGGGAGTACTCAACAAGACTTAATCGTCAAAAAAAAAGAGAAGACTCGGTCATGCAGGCTCTGGGGATTCAAGGTAAGGTTATAGCAAGAATCAAGATTTCTTTTGCGAAAAAGCTTACTAAGCATTGAGTCCTTACTTTCAATATTTTAAACAACATCTTACTCATCTTAAGATACTATTAGAATCTAAGTGATCCTATACTAGATCAACCACTTCTTAAACAATACAACTCTTTCTCATCAATTCCATTGTTTCATCAATTACTATGATGCATGGGCATAGGACCGGGTCTCCTTATCCGAGAAGCAACGATGATTCAAATCGATTAAAACACAGCTGGGGATTCCTTACCACACGACATATGTAGAACTTAAACTTGCATATATCAACCCTCACTTGGATCATCGTAAGCGGATTTGGGTCCGGCGCCACCCGAAGCACAAGTACTCCCTTTGTCCCTACACCGTCCTTGACGGTATCGCATGGTGGGTACATGCTACTCCAGCCATCTCTCCACTCCCAGTGCGTAGTTGTCCGTTCCTGATTTGGCACCCCCGAGGTATCAGGCTTATCGGACTATGTGGCCAGTACTACAAAGTCCCGATCACACGGTGGCCTACAACGAATGGTCGTTAATCGACACAGACGGGACAAGCACGACTAGGAAAACCTGTCGGCTTAACCACCAGAAGGATATCCCATGCCCCGTCCGACCTCATATTAAACATTATTCCTCATTAACCATCATCATGGTGTTCTGTCTTCCCATACTCAGAGTCAAGAAGAACAAAGATAAAACCTATATCTCACGAACGGTGAAACCACCATTTGACTTCTACTGAAGTCTAAGCATTAAAGATATCGACCTACTCATACTAGTGGGGTATCATCTGGAAATAACTGGAATTCAAGGTAATCATGCAGCAACGGCTTCAACCAACTCCTATTTACTTAATGCACATTTCACAAGACTCAAGGTGTAATAAAGTTCTTGTAAAACAGAGGTGGGTTTATGCTCCAAGGCTTGCCTATGTTGCAGGAAAAGTTAGATTCCGTAGTCAGATCACCAAAGTCACAATTGACACCAACACCTCTAGTGGACGTACCTTCTTCAATGCTTGATCATCACTGTTGACACCTATTATTGCATAATATTAATAGTCAACTAAACATGAAATAAGGGCATAAAATGAATATCAACATAGTTTAGGGGCCTGACTAACATATTTTCATGAGTTTTGGTGATTTATATATTTTCAGGTATTAAACAGGAAAACACCAGAGTTTGCAAGCCATACGACATAAAGACTTGTCCACCAAGCAACTCGACCCAAAACCCACACAAGAACACTCTAGAAGACCCCAGAAGATAGGCCCCTGAAGATAGGGCCCACGGCCTGAGGGCAGGGGTGGCCGCCCTCCCCGGCCGGCGGCCGCCCTGAGGGTTGTTGCATTTCTTAAGCGCAATCACTAGAAACAGGTTTAGAACCCATCTCTAACAACGGCGCCAGAAATGCGTCGTTGACATTCCTAAGTGAAACCACCGTGTCGGTGATAACACTAGGTACATCAACGATGATAGACCTTGCCAAATAAGATATTCATCCGCAAGCGCACGGATCTATCATTGTAGCATTTCACCCGGAAGTATTCAGGGTATCGTTATTTATATTTTCCCAAAGGAAGGCATGGTGGAAAAGGATCTAATAGAGACATGAACAAGATAACATGGCTAGCGTAATGGACCAATGCTCATAACAGGGGATATAAAGGGAACGGTAAAGGGATAACTTGACACACTCACTCAAGCCAAACTCAAGGATAAAGATAAATAAGGAATAAAGAAAGTCCTAAGTGGAGCATACTGATTCTAGTCATGGTCGTGCATAGAACCGGTTGATAGTCGGGCAACACGCATGAGCGAAGGTCGGGCGAGAATGAAATGGGACGGGGAGACCTTCTGGAGCATCCGCCCTATGGAAGGCATTTTACGAACTCCTACAAAGACACACGAGCGTGGGGGATTTCAAGGGGCGGTCAAGGCTTGTCACGACCAAGTCGCCTACCCCCTCAACCGTGGCATGCACTCATATTCGAAGGATACGGCATCCAGGACACCACGCCCCGCATACTAGGACACTACTCATGTCCCCATGGCCCCCACCCTACGGATGGACGGAATAGGACATGAGCAAGCCCCGAAGGACACAACGAACCGCCATTCAGCATAATCCCAACACTACCCAATTATATTGCATGAATGGTTTAAGCATAAAGTTCTATATGACGATATCACGACATAGAAACTATAGACTAGTTCATGTGTCATGATCATGTCAAGAACAACATGTTAGATCATAGGATAAATCACGAGGTATTGAAATAACATGAAGACTCTAATCCTAATGCACAACTAAGATAAGATAAGAGCAAGGCTTTGGAAGAATACCATAGAAAGATTTATTCCCGGAATCCATCTTCCAAGGAGCCAAGCCCTCCTTGGTAGCTTTGCCTAGCTCCACATCCTAAACTACTAATCCTACTAGGAGGAGGAAGAAGATGAAGTGGAGAGGAGAGAGTAGCTTTCTTGTGAGGTGTGTGTTACAATGGTGGGAGATGGCCTCCTTTTATAGGTAGAGGAGAGGGGGCTCATTGGAAAATGTCCCTCCCCATATGGAAGGAGCCAAAACCGACCTGGGAATACCTTCCTAGTTTGCTAAACCGACCAACCAACGTCGGCAACGCCGGTTTTGGAAGGTAACAAACCGCCTCACCAAACCTGGGCCTGAACCGCCTCGGGATGGGTGCGAGCGCACCAGGTGGTGTCTTGTAGCGCGCACTGTCTGAGGCTTCGGTTCGGGCCGGCCTTGGCAGCTGGCGTGTTTGGGCTTGAAAAGTTGTGTGGCGATGTTTGCTCGGCCCATTCTCAAGCGTGTTTGGTCCATTTCCCCCTTGGGCTTGGTGTTCTCCAGAATGCGCTTTCCAGGGAGGCGCCTTTTGGTGTATTTTCCACTTGTTTTTTTATATAAATCTGCACAATAATAATTTGGACACTACAAGTGAAAATATGTCAATAATAAATGTATATGTGTGTAGTAAGGTATAGTTTCACCCCCTTATTGGTAGAATGTTGACGTTAAAAATATGTCGTTGGTGACCGTCAACAAGGGTCCCACCAATCAGCCTCAGCTTGTTAGGTCGGTTAACAACGGCCATTGAGAAGAGATATATACCATTGTTCAAGGTCGGTTTGATCCGAGGGCCACGGTGCATCCTCCGAGGCTATATAACAAGACCCCCTGACTCCTGGGTGAAACCAGTTGACACCTGTTATAGCATAATATTACTAGTCAACTAAACATGAATAAGGGCTTAAAATGAATATCAACATAAGTCTAGGGGTCTAACTAACATAATTCCACGAGCTTTGGTGATTTATGACTTTACAGGGACTAAACAATAAAAGCAGAGAAGAACGGTGAGAATCGGAAGAGTTTACATCCCATACGATGACAAGACTTAACCGTGAAGTAACTCAACCCGAAATGTGGACTAAAACACTCTAGAAGATACCAGAAGACACCAGAAGAAACGGGAGACCGAGAGGACACCACCCCCTGGCGGCCGCCAGGGCCATTTAGGCCGGCCACCAGGTGGGGACAAGATGTCAGCCTCACATTTCTAGGTCGGTTTGTAACCGACTTTGAGGTTGTATCTACACCGTTGCCAAGGTCGGTTTGATCCAATGGTCATCGTTCATCGCCAATGCCTATATAAGAAGACCCCCTGACCCCAGGGTTAAACCCTAATTCATTCTAACTCATTCTATTCATTATCTCTCAGTTGTAGAGGTATCCCAATGTAAGGATCACCTCTCTCTCAGGGATTAGTGAATTAGAATTAGATTAGAAGTAGATTAGCCATATAATTAGAAGTAGATTAGATCTAGATTAGATCTAATCAAGAGCAAAACATCAAGTTGAGAGATTAGATCTGTAGTACCCCAAGAGAGTGACTAGATCTAGTCTTGAGAGCTAAATAGTGGGTGGAGGAGAAGAAGGGGAAGCACCGGACTTGTCGGTGACTCCTCTATGCTTGTACCTCCGGGATCAAATGCTTCATGGCACTTGATCCTGAGACTTCTATGGTGGATCAACTCCTTATTCAAGTAAGTAAATGTTCTTATTATTCTTATTGTTCATAACTCTTATTTGAGTACTTTAATCTGTAGGACCCTATAGATTAGAGGGGTAGCTTAGGTTTAGGCGTGGTGCTTAGACCGAGGTTGCTTGTGAATGCACCCTACCTTCCGGATATCATGGTGGTAGTTAACGTAGGTGACAGCTGCGTTATTCCTTTGTAGTCCACCTCCCGTTGGATAGGCCAAGCAGGACCATGTTGCTGGAGGATTGCATGTTTCGTCCATGTTTTCCTTTGAGTACGTCCCCCTAAGACAATATCAACATAGCTTACAAGGATAAGAACTAGACAACCATAGGAATCTCCTTGCCTCTCTATCCTCTCAAGTCCTTGATTGCTGCTCGGGGATTAGTTATATACCTCAGTTATCTTCACACCATCCTCCCTGTAAACCCTCTCCCGGGTGAAATGCTCACTAGTATCCATTCGCTTGCGGATTATTATAAATATTTCTGTAGGCTTATCAAATACCAACAAGCATTTCTGGCGCCGTTGCCGGGGAGAATGGTTCTTTGAGAAAACATTGAGTATAACTAATCTTGTACCATACTTTAGTGTAGTCTTTTTTTTTTATATTTTCTCTTCTTTTTATATCTTTATGGGATCCTCGGATTCCACACCTATCCTTATACTGCACCCATAAGCACAAGCTTCAGGCCACTAGAATCTTTAGAACCTATCCTATCACCTGGTTATGAGCTGTGCCTAAGGTTGATCTAAATGATCATGAAACAACCCATTATAGGAGAGAATTCTGAAGTTAACCTCAGGCCAAATCCTATCCTTTGAGAAAAGGATAATGTATTTGGGGCTCATCCTAGAAAAGTTGTTCGCATGATCATCATGCAGTTTTCTGGAGGAACTTTTCTCTCTTTTCTAAAGCAAGGTTTGTCTTGACAAACTCAGCGGGTGTGATCTTTTTCTTAGAATTTTTCATGAACACCCAAAGGAAGAAATGGAATCATCCTCTAGACCAAAGAAGAAGTTTTTGATAGCCAGATCATAAACATTCCAACCCCTTGATTTAGCTACTAATCCTAAGTCATCAATACTCTAAACCCCTCCAAGAGGAGAAGTAATTCTACCCTTGATTCTTTTATGGTGATGACTTTAGGAAACAAACTTCTAGCTTCATAGGAGACCTTTGAGTGCCTATAGACCAAAACCTCTTAGAGAAGAGTCTCTTAGAAAGCATCCTTACTCCTACAAAGGACATTGGAACCCAAGGATGGCATATTTAATGACGCCATAGAAGAAGAGCGAAGCTATCTAGAATCTATTTATGTCTTCTCCCCTTCTATTTCAGATTAGATAACTTATCCAAACCCATCTTCAACCTCATCCTTGAACACAATGAATCCTCTAGTGGTCTTTTTCTTGAGTCCATCTACGATCCTAGAAATCCCAAGTATAGACATCATGAAGGATCTAATAAAGACCAAGAAGAGCATTATCATTGGCTAGAGAACATCCATGAGCATAGGAGTTACATCCTAAGTATTTTATCCAATCCTTGCCCATGTGAGCAAACTCCTAAATTGCCATCTCTAATCTTGCCACCTACAAGATCTCAAACCTCCTTGTGATAACTGTTCATAAAGATTTAGAAAGGGTGGTTGCTGATCTCATTGGCTTGAGTTTTGAGATTGGTGATATAAGGAAAAACCTCTTCATCATTTTGAATCATATTTGAAGGTTTCCTAAGGACAAGCTTTTTGTCCTAAAACAAGCACTCTAGGGGAAGTAATATAAGTATAGATCTTTTGCTATAACCCCCCTTGTGTAGTGAGCATAGAGATATAATTATGTGAATATTCCTTCGGGTATTTTTATTACTAACCATTTCAGGACAAGAGCAAAAAGAATGAAGGATGACAATGTAAAGGTATGTCCGACTAATTATCATGCAACATTGAATCACTCACGTTAATAATTCTTGCCATGTTGCTACCTTATCTTGGTTGTCTCTACCTTTAAGACATGCTCAAGTTACTACACCATTTCATTTTCATTTGAGTAAATCTCTGTAATGCTTTCATGTTACCTTTGTTTACTACAATATGCTAAGGTTTGAAATATCTTCATACATCTCTTAAATGAAGCATGGTGCTTAGTTTAGGAGTGGTGATTTTACTTCCATTGGCTTTTAAATTAAGCGTGGTGCTTAGGTTAAAATGCCTTCCTAAATCAAATTGGACGTGGTGTCTAGGTTGATTTTTGAATCAATAGTATGTTGTAGTAGATGCTGGTATATTTTGTTGGACTAACCTTTGCAGAAAACTCTCAAATTCAATTCGGGTAAGTCAAAGAGATGAACTCAGATCAGAGATGAAGCAAGGCATATGATGAACTCCAACCTTGTGCAAAAGACACGGTTCATTCATCATTAATGAAAGAACTGTAAGTCTCGAATCATTCACGTAGCCTTTTGCCACAAATCAGCTTTGCCTTGATCCTTATGCTAGAGTGCAAAGAAAGCAAACAAAAATGTGTTATAAGACATGATAATTAAAATCTATGCTAAGAGTAATCAAAGAACCATCTTTTCATTAGCTTAGGTGAGATCTTATGAACTTTGGACAACAACCCCTGTTTCAACCATGTTGTATACTCCCTCGGGCAGTGCGTGTCCACTAATATTTTGCGAGAAAAAGAATCTATGCTATGTCTATTCGATGAAGAAGAGTGCCATACACCACGATCACGAAAAGTAATCACTCAACAGAAGTGGATGGACAAAGCAATGGGCCACAAGAACATCAAAGACAGGTAAGTGAATATAAATCATATATTTGTATACAACTTTTGTCTTATGTTCTAAAAATAATAATAATAATAAAAAAATCTGAGCACATGAAGGCTCATGCTAAAAGAAAACAATAACATGTTCCTAGGACAAGTTCCCTTCGGATATTCTTGGTCACTAACCTTGCAGGAACAAAAGGACAAACAACATCTAAGGACATGGTAATTGCAACACACAATTAGGGATGGTTCAGCATTCACACTTAAAGTGCCGAGTGACGGGGAAGGCTCGAGCATGGGAGAGGAAGATCCACTCCTCTAAAGATCCGACATTACTCTTCCTCTTCTCAAGCTACCGTCACTTTCGACATCTTTGGTTTGCAATCTCCCTACTCACTATTACTTTGTCTCTTTAAGATTGAATGATTATAAATGTCATACATCAAAATCAAACTTAAGATTTCCCATTAGAGAAAAAGTAATAGTGAGCAAATGCTAATTAAAATATACATCCAAAACTTTTTGTAGAATAGAAGATACCTTTAGCTCCATGACAAATCTACCCTTGTTTAAAATTACTTGTATATTCCTTCGGGTATGTGCTGTCAACTAATACTGCAGGAATAAAATTATGAGAGGAGTAAAAAGGTTCGAGCACAATTTAAAGAATAAGAAAGAAAGGATGATGCAATAAAGGAGACAAGATACACAAGAGGCCAAATAAGGAAAGCTTCGAGAAGAAGGAAAAAACCATCACAAGGTGTTACGGTGCCATCATACTCTAATAAAAGGTTAAGTAGCCTTCCTTAATTGAATTAGACATGGAGTCTAGTTTGGTTATTGAACCAAAAATTGCTTGGGTAGACAATGGATATTTTGTTGGACTAACCCATGCAGAAAACTCTCAAATCCAATTTGGGTAAGTCAAGAGAAGAACTCAGATCAGAGATGAAGCAAGGCATATGATGAACTCTAACCTTGTGCAAAAGGAGACTCGACTCATTCATCATTGATGGAAGAACTGAAAGGATTTATGCTTTGTCTATTCGATGAAGAAGAGTGTCAAACAAAAGTGGATGGACAAAACTACAGGCCACAAGAACATCGAAGACTATGCCAACATCCGGCTTGGGGAGTGCAACCCCCATGTATCCAGATAAGTATCCTTCTATCTTATTTAATATTAGTTAGATTTGTTTGCTTTATTAGAAAGAAATAAAAAGATGCATAACCAAAATAACCAAATAAAAAGAGTCTATTTAGTCTTTATTAAAGAGTCTTTATTGGAGTGTAAGAATAAAATAAACTCGAAGATAATCTCTAAGCATGGAGATGATGAATAGTTGCTGCATTGTAACTCCTTTCAAGTACCTACCTTTCAAACTTAATTTCTCTTGAGTTTTTAATGCAACTGCTTTGACTTGAGATTTGCTCTGAACCTGAAACCTGTGGGTAGCAAATGCTTGCTCTGAAGTCTAGGTGATTAACGGATATGATATATGAGAGTCTGAGCTGCTATTTATCTTACTCCTAGTGATACTAGATTTCTGGAGATTTATTTTGAAAATTATTAAAGTGCACATGATAAGTTCCTGTATGACAGAGTGTTGAAACTCCTACCACAGCCATATATACATGCTCCATAGATTAGGAAAACCCTTTGATATATATATAGGATGCTTACTTTGCATTGAGTTTGGTCAATCTTTGTTGACCCTTAGAAACTTGTCATGTTGATCATGCACACTCTACTCCACTACACTCTATTCCACTCCACTCTACTCCACTTGCATTTATGCTACTTCTACCCTGGAAGTACGCATCCACAAAGCATCCATCAAATATCCACCAAAAATGTTCTACTCCTACCCCGGGAGAGAGCAACCAAAAATATTCCCTATACTTATCCACTTAGCCAACATCTTATAAAGCTCCATTACTCTTGTCTATCTCTCAAAAGTTCATTGCAAAAGAGACTTGGGTTGTATTTAAAAAAAAGAGAGAGAGAATAAAAGGAGAGTTAAAAAAATGGACAAGTGTTCGCAATGAAAACAATGGGTACTTAGATGCCCGCCTCTCCATAAAAAAAAGAAGAAGAAGAAAAAAAAAGAGAAAAAGAGTATACAACCCAGGTTCTCTCAATACTTTCAGTTTCCAAAGAGAGATGATTCCTCAAGGAGCAAAAGTAGAATTAAGCTTTCCCCTCATTGCACTCATTACACTCACCTTATACACCTACCATCATACTCATTCCATTCCATCATGCACATCCATCTCTTGATCAGTATGACTCGTGACTTTAGATCCATTGCTTGAACTTACAATATATGCTTAGTAAGTAGATTTAGACTTCTCCCACCTATACCTCCACATATAAGCTTTAGATATAGGGTGAGAGAGAAGAAGGCATAGTGTCCCACTGCCTTATTCCAAAAATACCACATATTATGAGAGAAAGGCAACACAAGATTATTGCTTAAGTGAGGATCCACAAATACCACAAATGAGACACTTGAGAGGGTCATACAAAAGAAACTTTGAGTTTTATTTTGAAAACTTGCAAAAACTCTGGAATGAAGGTTGATCGAAGAGTTTGAGATATGGTGTTTGACTTGATTATTCTATCTTTTAATTGTCCAAGATCCTACGAAAAGGCTATAAGCTCCATGGTTAAAGGTAATATGGGTGAGTTGAAGGTTGGAAAAGTTTATTCTGATCCAGAGGAGAAATTTTGTTTGAAAGCATGTGTACTTTTAATGCGTGAAAGCGTTGTAGCAACTCCTGATCCAGCTCTAAGTATAAAGGTAAGCTTGGGGGAGTTTGTTGACACCTGTTATTGCATAATATTAATAGTCAACTAAACATGAAATAAGGGCGTAAAATGAATATCAACATAGTTTAGGGGCCTGACTAACATATTTCCATGAGTTTTGGTGATTTATATATTTTCAGGTATTAAACAGGAATACACCAGAGTTTGCAAGCCATACAACATAAAGACTTGTCCACCAAGCAACTCGACCCAAAACCCACACAAGAACACTCTAGAAGACCCCAGAAGACAGGCCCTTGAAGATAGGGCCCACCTAGCACAGAGCCAGGGCGGCCGCCCCCCTGGCCAGGGCGGCCGCCCTGAGGGTCCCACCAATCAGCCTCAGCTTGTTAGGTCGGTTAACAACCGCCATTGAGAAGAGATCTATACCGTTGTTCAAGGTCGGTTTGATCCGAGGGCCACGGTGCATCCTCCTGAAAGGTCCTAATGGCTAGAGGGGGGGGGGTGAATAGCCTATTAAAAAATTCTACAAACAACACTAAGCAAGGCGGTTAGTAAATAAGACGGCGTAGCGAATAAGCAAATGCTTCAAACTAATTACGCAAGCCTCCTAGCAATTCTAATGTCTCTAATCACAAGCAAAGGCTAGGTTGCTAAGTTACTCCTAGGTGGACAAGATAAACTAACTAATTCTACCACTAGGAGCTAACAAGGCTAAGCTAACTAAACAAGCTACACAACACTAAGCACCCTAACAAGGTATACTACGAAAGTAATGCAAGAGGTGCTAGAATACAATACCACCGGTGTAGTGTCAAGGTTGTAGCCAATCACCGTGATCACCAAGAAATCTCCAACGAGCAAGAACAAGTGACACGATGATTTTTACCGAGGTTCACGTGCTTGCCGGCACGCTAAGTCCTCGTTGTGGCGACACACTCACTTGACGTGTGCCAAGCTTAATGGCCGGTGCCAAAACCCCTATGGGCGCTCAAGCAAACGATCACAAGAGAGGGTCCAATAAGCCACGAGCAATCCACTAGTGCTCCTTTTGCGAATCTCCCGCGGGGTAAGGAACGACCCCTCACAATCACCACCGGTGTGGCCTCAAACAAGCTCCTCTTGAGCTCAACACCGCCTCTTGCTCCAAGCCGCTAGGGAACCGGGCAAATTCCCTAGAGAAACAAGAATCCCGTGGCTTCTTCAAGGATGAAGTGCTCTAGATGCAACCAAGCAATGCAATGCACTTCTATCTCTCTCAATCTCACCAAGAATCCGAATTAGTGATGAGGAGATGAGTGGAGAGGAGTCTCACAAGCTCACTAGCAAGTTAGAGTGTTCAAATGTGCAAGAGAGAGACTATGAAACCGGGCAAACCCATAAATATAGCCTCCACCACGAGATAGAGCCGTTGCCTTCAAATTGTGCTCTTTTCGGGGTGCCGACGCACCGACCCAGGACTCACCCGGCGAGTCCGGTCGCGAGTCCCGATCACCGCTTCCGGTCACAACCGACAAGGGTTGGGCCCACGGTGGCACCCTCCCCTCGTGCGTCCGTCGGCGGATCCGGTCGGCTTAGGAAGCGCGTCGGTCCTGCGTCCGATCCCAACGTCCGGTGAAATGCGCGCCAGAGCTCTCGCAGACGCGATCGGCCGGACCACCCGTCGGCCAGCGTCCGGTCGGCACCTCGTGCGTCCGGCCGCCTACGGGACGACTCCATCTTCTTCTTTTCTTTTGCTCTTTGCTTCAATCTTGCTTTGCCACTTGCCATGGGTCGCCAACACGTCGAAATGATCACGTTATCATCCATGTTAGCTCGTCGAGAAGTTAGGCAAGATCGAAGTTAGTGCTCTCATTGTCCTAAATGCAATATGCAAGTCAATTGGACCTAGAAGCACTTCATGCAAGGATTGTCGCGGCATCCCCTCTTGATAGTCGGCTATCTATCCTATAATGTGATCACACGCTCTATCGTGTCTTGATCACCGAAAGGAAAACCCTATCAAGTATACCTTTGCCTTGATCTCCCGGGTTCCTCTCAAGCCGATCACCGAGCTTGACGATCCATCATGTCCATCATCATCGTCCATGTTCATGATCATCATGCTCCTTGTCATCCACCTAATCCTTTCTCAAATCATACACTTAGAGCAAAGGATTAGTCACAAGTGTCGTCATCAATTTCCAAAACCAAACATGAGATTTCACCTGTTATAGCATAATATTACTAGTCAACCAAACATGGATGAGGGCATAATATTACTAGTCAACTAGTCAACTAAACATGGATGAGGGCATAATATGAATATCAACATAGACTAGGGGTCTAACTAACATAATTCCACGAGCTTTGGTAATTCTGTGACTTTACAGGGACTTAACAGATAAACACAGAGAAGAATGGAGAAAGTTCTAGAATATATCTCACATATGATGACAAGACTTAACCGTGAAGTAACTCGACCCAAAATGTGGACTAAAACACTCTAGAAGATACCAGAAGACACCAGAAGAGACGGGAAGTCAAGGTGGCTTGCCACCCTGGTGGCCGCCAGTGCCAACTAGGCCGACCGCCAGGTGGGTCCCACCAATCAGCCTCACATTTGAATGTCGGTTTGTAACCGACCTTGAGGTTGTATCTACACCGTTATTGAAGGTTGGTTTGATCCAATGGTCATCATTAATCACCAAGGCCTATATAAGAAGACCCCCTGACCCCAGGGCTAAAACCCTAAATTCATTCTATCTCATTCTATTCATTATCTCTCAGTTGTAGAGGTGTCCTAATGTAAGGATAACCTCTCTCTGGGATTAGTGAATTAGAAGTAGATTAGAAGTAGATTAGCCATGTAATTAGAAGTAGATTAGCCATGTAATTAGAAGTAGATTAGATCTAACTTATATCTAATCAAGAGTAAAGGAGAGTGGAGCTATGCTCCTGTTCTGGAGATGTCTTCAGAGTATGGTATGTCTTTGTATCTTCTCTACAAGACTTATGATTCATATCTTTATCTTCTCTATTCACTTCCATGCCTTTCATATATGGTTAAGTATAGTTGTTATGCTATTGCATGGGATCTCCGCTCGTATTGAGGACTCTAGTTATTCATGGTAGCTAGAGTAGTAATCTATAGTGTAGACTTGGTGTCTAGGCTATAGGTTACCTGAGATTGCGCCCAATCCCACGGATAGTTGTGGTAGCCCCAGGGGTGACAGCACTGTCGGGGCCGATGTAGTCCACCACGTTCGGGTTGGTGTTTCGTAGAGCTTTTTGGCGGCCTTCCCCGGTTAGGTTACTTCTTCCCAGTCTATTCGAGAACAGGAAAGGTACCGTTGCTCCAAAGTGCATTAGTGTAATTGCTATCATAGAACCTAAGTAATAGAGAAGTACCCAGGAACCTTGATTTCTCTCTTTGACTTCTTAATTAGTTTAGTTATTCTTTTATAATTTTAGGTTTGTTATTTACACTTTGTTTGCTTATCCTTTATCATTTACCCCCTCACTATAGTCTAGTGGTTTGCTAAGTTAGTGGATACATGATTGTGACTTATTAGAATTCTTTAGCCAAAGCTTCCCTGTGGATACGATACTCTAGAATACTCATCCTAGGGAAAAGCTACACTAGTAGGTGTTCTGTGCGCTTGCAGAATCCTTCATATTCTTTTAGCACTTAACAACTGCCAATAGAACCTAAGTAATAGAGAAGTACATAGGAACCTTGATCTCTCCCGCTGTCCTCTCAACTTGCTAGCTACACATTTATCATGGAATTCTCTAGTGTGTGATATTATCCATATCTCATATCATATATCCTTTACCCCCTCACTTTAGTCTAGTGGTTTGCTAAGTTAGCAAATACATGATTATGAGTTATTAAAATTCTTTATCATTAGCTTCCCTGTGGATACGATACTCTAGAATACTCACCTAGGGAAAAGCTACGATGGTGTTCTCGCGGCGCTTGCAGAATCCTTCATATTCTTTTAGCACTTAATAAATACCAACAATCACGAACCACATCACTCTTGTTTACTACATGTAATAAATGATGCATTTCTTAACATGATGAAATATAAACATGATGCTTGATGGATGCATGAAAAGATTAACAACTTGAGTACAAGTTTCCTTCATAATAAAGTTGCAAGCCAATAAAACCAACTAAGCTTATACATCTAGGGTTACATCAAGTTTAACTTACTAATTACTCAGTTTTCACATGAAATATCATTAAAGTTCTCTAATTACAAATTAAGCATGAACTCACAAGCATGAACTCAAATCACTAAACAACATGCCAACGATCAATAGGGTTTCATGATCCAAGGTCTTCAATCAACACCAAAAGGTCACACAAAGCCTAAGTCATTAAGACTAGTTATTTAACTAATTACTTAGTTTTTATTAATTAATTAATTAATTAATAAAGCATAAATTAAGAATAAAATCAATTTTTTTTCAAAAAGAGCTCTATTTTTTTTTGTGGGGTTAGTTACATCATAAAATAGCTACAAAACAAATTTCATAATTTTTGGGACATTTATTTAATCCTAGAAAAATCATGGAAGTTGCATTTTTAATTAAAAAGGTAATTTTTAAACATGCACAAAGTACTCAAAAGTCAAGTTTCATATTTTTCATAGGTAGAGTACATCACAGAGAGGCTACACAAAAAGTTTGAGAATTTTTTGGAGTTATGAATAGTTTTCTATGAATTATCAAAAAAATCACAAATTAAAACATTTTCTAGAAAAAGAGAAACTCTCTTCTCTCTCGCTCTCTCGCCGACATCGGGCCCGGCTGTGTCGCCCCATGCGGACCCGACGCCCGCCGGCCGTTGGATCGGTGGAAAACTTCGCCGGCGACGAGATCCCCGGCGACGGAACTCGGACCAACGACCCTCTTTGGACTCGCGCATCGGGCGTTGTTGACACCAGATTTTGGTCAATGATGGTTTGACCCAGAAATCGTGGTGAACAGAGTGGCCGGTTTGGGAGGAGTGCGTTTTGCCGAAAGATAGAGAAGAATACCGATTAAGATGACGTCATTGATGTCGGTTAAACTCACGGAAGGGATCGGCCGATAGATTCGGCGTGTCGCAAAAAGGCTGAGGTGCGAATATTGTGCAAATCTTCAGGCCACGATGGTGCAATGGGATAGCGATTCGGGCTTCGAACAGAAAGGAAATATTGGAGGCCAAGTTATCTTCGATTAGGGTTTTAGTATTTCTGTTATTCGGAGTCGTATTCTATTAGGACTCATGTTGAAGCCTTGGGCTATAAATATGTAAGCCTCGGCAATTGTAAGAGAGACACAAATCAATCAATACAACAACAACAAACCGGCTCCGGCCGTCTTATCGAGTCCTTTAGTTGAGTCGTCGAGTTCTTCTGCAACTTCTCGTGATCCGCTCCGCGTCGCTCGTAAGTTTTGACAACCTTCGTTATATCTTGCCTAGCAAGCGATGGCGAAGTAGCTTTGCTAGGGCCGCTGGCCTTCTAGACCAGCCTTAGCATTGAGTTATCGGCTCTATTAGATCTAGTTAAGTTTAGTAGATTCATTAAGTTACCTGTGATGGTCATGCTCAGATCTGCCTATGTTTTACATATGAACACACCTTTTGCCCGATCAGATTGATATGCGCTTTGGCCTTAGATTTATATTGTTTACGATCATCTCTATGCATGATTTGCTTACTTTTATCATTTATGGTCATTCTCACGTGCTTATTGGCCAAAGTCTATCAATCTAGATAGTTACGTGCTACGGGGTCCGATTCATCTATGCATGATTAGGGTGGACGGTTAATAGATAACCGCTGGATTACCCAATTTGTTTAGCCATGTAAGGTCTAGTCATGTCTAGATGCGTTTGTTCACGTCTCACGGACCCTGATTCGACTGTTTTAGTCGATATGGTAAACGCTTTCAAGTGATGCACGCATGGGGATCTGTCATAGCTTGGATGCGCCAGAGGTTTACAGTAGCCAGCCGTTCGGTAGTCGGTTGCGGTAGATCCGAGGATTCCCAATGTCTAGGCATCGAACAACTCATGCGTGCGTCCCATCTTTAGTTATTTTAGGTATACACGGGCCTTGCACGAGTATAGATCTGTTTTAAGTATCAGATGATCTAGCTTTACGTTTTGAGTTTACTGAAGCCCGCTGGCCGTTAGACCAGGTGAACGTAGATTTGGCATGTTTAGCGAAAAGGGCTAGTTGAGACCGCTAGCCTTTTAGACCAGTCTTGATGAATCTCTCGTTTGTTTGTTATTTAGAATAGATATATGTGAGTACATTGCTTGTCCATATCAAAGGCGAGATTGTTCGGATATTCATCATACATGTTTATATTATGGAATGTTTTCACCCTTCATGTTACGTTAAGCTGTGATAGCCAGTTAGACAGACACATTTGATTGGCTGTAGTGAAAGACTTTGCCATGCTTGTTCATATACATTCTATAGCTTACATGAGTCGGCTATTTTGATATCTATGCTTCATACACATGCTTTTAGTCGGTCTCATTAGTTTTATCGGTTTGTGCATAATTTTGGCTCTCTCGAGTCACCTTTTCAGAAGCTGTTCGGCAACACCCGGCATGTTTTACATGTTGATGGATATTCTAGGTATCACCAAATCCCAATCCATCCCAATGATCAAAGCAAAACCACTTTTACATGTCCATATGGAACTTATGCTTATAGAAGAATGTCTTTTAGACTATGTAATGCTCTAGCTTCTTTTCAAAGATGCATGATGTCTATATTTTCTGAAATGATTGAAGAGATAATGGAAATTTTCATGGATGACTTTTTTCGTATATGGAAAAACTTTTGATGATTGTCTAGAAAACTTAGATAAGGTTTTGCAAAGATGTGAAGAAAAGCACTTTATCCTTAATTAGAAAAAAATGTTATTTTATGATTAGAGAAGGAATATTGCTAGGACACCTAGTGTCGAGAAAGAGGAATTGAGGTAGACAAAGCTAAAATTAAAGTAACAGAACAACTACCTCCACTGTGAATATCAAAGGGATAAGAACTTTTTTCTTGGCCATGCTTTGGTTTTTATCAAAGATTTATAAAAGATTTTTTATATAAAAGATTTTTTATATATTGCTAGACCACTTACTAGTCTGTTGGCCAAGGATGCTCCCTTTGAGTTTGATGATGCATGCCTTAATTCTTTTGAAATATTAAAAAAGGCACTCATCTCTGCACCAATCATTCAACCCCCCTGATTGGTCTTTACCTTTTGAAATTATGTGTGATGCTAGTGATTATGTTGTGGGGGCAGTTTTAGGACAAACTAAAAACAAAAAGCATCATGCAATTGCCTATGCTAGTAAAACTTTGACAGGACCTCAACTTAATTATGCTACAACTAAAAAAACTACTACTACATTTGTTGTCTATGCTATTGATAAGTTTAGATCTTAGTTAGTAGGAGCAAAAGTGATTGTTTACACTGATCATGCTACTTTAAGATACTTACTCACTAAGAAAGATGCTAAACCCTGATTAATAAGATGGATTTTGTTACTCCAAGAATTTGACTTAGAAATTAAAGATAAAAAGAGAGTAGAAAATTCTGTTGCCGATCATTTGTCTAGAATGCATTTTGAGAAACCGTAGGAATTACCTATTAATGACTCACTGCGGGACGACCTGCTCTATCGGATCCCTGGTATGCATATTGTTAATTTTATGGTTACAGGATATGTACCACCAGGGGTTGATAAAAGAAAGCTTATTTATGAGAGTCGCCACCACATATGGGATGAGCCATACCTCTTTCGAGTTTGCTCAGATGGGCTACTCAGGGGGTGTGTACCATCAGAAGAAGGAATCAAGATTATTGAAAGATGCCACTCATCACCATATGGAGGACATTATGGGGCGTTCCGAACACATGCAAAGATCTGGCAATGTGGATTTTTCTGGCCAACTATGTATCAAGACACAAAAAATTTCATTCGAAGATGTGGAGCTTGTCAGAGGCACGACAATATCAACACAAGAGATGCCATGTCACTCACTACCAATCTTTAGATTGAACTCTTTGATGTCCGGGGAATTGATTACATGGGACCGTTTCCAAAATCTAGAAATTATGAGTACATATTGGTGGCAGTTGACTATGTTTCAAAATGGGTTGAGGCCATGCCATGTAAAAACCGCGATAATGAGAGGTTCCAAGAAGATGTTTGAAGAAATAATATTTCCAAGATTCGGTGTGCCAAGGATGGTGATCAGTGATGGAGGATCTCACTTCATTGATTGAAGATTTCAATAATACCTATCATGACATGGGATTTGCCACAATGTCCCTACACCTTATCACCCTCAGACAAGTGGCCAAGTAGAGACATCAAATAAGCAAATCAAGAATATTCTTCAGAAGACAGTGAATGAGGTGGGAACAAAATGGAAGGACAGGCTACTAGAAGGACTATGGGCATACGAGCGAGCCTATAAGACACCAATTGGAATGTCAGCATACCAACTTGTCTATGGGAAGACCTGTCACTTGCCTGCCGAGCTAGAATTCAAGGCTCACTTTGGGCAATCAAAAGATGGAATATGGATTTAGAAGCTGCGGGGAATGAAGAGAAAGACGCAACTATCAGAGCTTGATGAATGGCATGAGAAAGCATATCACAACGCCAAGATTTACAAAGAGAGAACAAAAAAATGGCATGACAAGAGGATAAAGAAAAAGAATTTTATTCCAGGAAATCAAGTATTACTTTTTAATTCCAGAGTAAAATTATTTGGGCATGGAAAACTCCAGAGCAAATGAGACGGACCATACAAAGTAGTGAGCACTCCATCGCATGGAGCGGTCATTCTTTAAGACAACAAAGGTATGTTACTCAAGGTAAATGGCCAGCATCTCAAAATCTTTTTAGAGCCCAATAAAGAATCTAAGGAATTAGATGTGATAGAATTCTTTATTTTGCCTCCTCAACAGGCCTAGACTTTGTCTTTAATGTTTTATGGGCTAAAAATAGATTTTTCGGGATTACCTTTAAGTTAGAAGACCACACGCGGAAGCAGATCACGTGGGCCTGCTGGGCCAGGTCGGCCAACCTCCCTAGTGGGTCAGCCGACCAACCCTGGTGCCGCCTCGCCCCTGTCTCGATCCCTCGTGAACCTTCTAGCAAGTGCCTTATAGTTTTGCCTTATCCTGTGTCATTTGATCGTTTTCACTTCGTGTTAACTCTTAGGACTAGATCTAACCCCTCAGGCAAGCCGACCACCCATATATAAACAAGTTATGCCTATCCCCAACCACATACCATCAAAGCCATCATTCTCATACAATAAAGCTCTCTTTTTCCTCCTCTAGATCCCATGGCAAACCAAGAGAAGAGGATCGTCCTCTACAGCCCCAACCAAGCTTCGCCATCATCCTCTTCACAAAATGTGTCCCAAGCTCTGATCTCTGCCAACGAACCAACACCTCTAGCCACCATCCCACCACCACCATAATCATATTATATGGAGCCTAGGACAGTGATGCTTGAGCGACGCCATCAAGATTTGCCGTCAAGGGTCTTCAAAGTACCAGAAGGAACCAAGATCCATCCACCATGCCCTCAGGAGACGCTGACCGGAGTAAAGCGAGATCAATATGACAACATCATTCACACCAAGTACTCCATAGAGCCTCGCCTCACTCTTGATGGCGTTTGTGCTCTCCTTGGCCAGATTAGATTCATCCCACCAAAAGAAGCCGCCGAGATAGCTCCACAGCATCGCAAGACTAAGGCTACAGTCACAGACTTAGAGAAAAGACTGATAGATTTTAAGGACTTTGTAAAAGAAGAGCATAAGAATTGGAGCTCGACCACTAGAGCTCTTCATGCTGTAAATAAGAAGGTAGATAAGGAAGCCAATAAGTTAGATGAGCTGGAAAAAAAGGGTAGTTGCCCTAGAGCAGGCTCGTTGTAACAACCCAGAAATCTCAAATGCTAAAAATTGCAACTAACAAAAATTTTTCTTAAATATCTCTTGAATGATGAATGTCATGTAGGAAAACCATCCTAGTTGCACAAGTAGCACCTATTAAAGTTTTATTGAGCATGTGCATTTTAAAAACAACATGTGATTTGGATCTTTTTAATTTTATGTATTGCTAATAAAATCAAATGCCAACTTTATTAACTAACTTAATTGTTGTTGCCATTCCTTGGAAATGGGTTCCTAAACCCTAATGACCCCTAGTGACCTCCACTAAGGAGGTATGCTAGCTTGGCAAGCTAGTATACCACATAGAAGACCATGGCTTAGCTTAGAATGGAAAGGAGAAAATAGAAAAGGATTTTGAAAGGGAGGGAAATGGCAGAGGCCATTTTGGCCTGGTAACCCCAACTGGCCCAAGCTCCCTTGCCAAGCCAGCCCAGCCTACCCTGCTTCACTTGCGTGGCCCAGCAACCGACCGGCCCAAGCAGCCATCACAGCCCGCCTCTACACCCACTGCCCTTCTCACGCTGTGACTGGCCGGTGGAGCCCGCCTGTCGGTGCCTTGCCACCCGCAAGCAGAGCAACCAGCCCAAGCCACTGCCCCGTGAGCCCACACCACACGAGGAGGAGCCGGTCACCATCGGACCCTTTCCACACTCGCTGACAATGCCCCCACTTGTCATCTTTATCCCCCTCACCCTTCTCTGCTTTATCGCCAAAATAGAGTGCGCCGCACCGAGGGAGGATCCCAGGCCACTCTGCCCATACGAGCCGCCCGCATCTCGCCACCAACCACGTGCCACATCACTGATCCGTGCGCTCACGCCCTGCCCCGGTCGCGACTGCACGTGCGCTGTCTCAACAACCTCACCGCTCTGCCATGACGTCCGCCTGCCAAGGCGTGACCCTATCCCCGCCCTATTGGCCCCCAGTCTCTAAATTGGAGAGCGACAACGCCACGTGATCATGACGCAATCCTGAACCGAACCTGGAGCCCCGCGATCACCGTCTGATCGCCCAAGCCCCATCTCCACTACCCACCATCCTGCCATGGACAAGCCACCTATAAAAGGGGAACCTTGGACACCCTAGGGTTTCCCAGAACCCCACCACCACTTGTGGCTTCTCTCTAGCCACCAATTCGAGCCCCATAGGAAGAAGGAGAAGGGAGGAAGGAGAAAGGACGAAGAAAGGAGGGAGCTGGAGCTCCGTCGCGGACACCGTCGCCGTGCCGTACCGCGCGCCGGAGTCGCTGGAGCGGAGGTCGCTGCCCCGATCGGCTACACCGGTGTAGCTGCTCAGCACGACACTACAACACCTCGCCACGGCATCACCTCATCACCGAGTCACAAGCCTCTCGCCCCGCCACCGTCGCTGAGCCCTCCTCTGCCCCGCTCTGTAGTCATCGTCGTAGGTTGCCTTGCCGAGCCATAACATTCTCCTACCTGCAGAGCATAAGGCTGGCCCTTGATGCCAAGCACCACATCACGCACAGCCTGTGCACCACAGCAAGCCAAGGCTTGACGTTACCAAGCCCTCGCTGCTCAGGACTGCCATTGCCAAGCACACGAATTGCCATGGCCACGAGCCATCCATGCCGCCACCGCGTTCCGGCCAAACCCGACCAAGGACGGTCAATGGACCACCACCATCATGTCCGCCGCGTCAAGAGACATGGGAATCCACCACCTTTTCGCCCTAGGAAAGCCTAGTCGCCCTGCTGCTCTACCAACGCCGGTACGGCGTCGCACTCTGGAGCGCCGCCGTATCGCGAGCATTCCTGACGTCCCCGGCTACCCCACGTCGCAGGACTTAGCCAGTGAGCACCGCCCGAACCTGCTGATGCCAGCGACCAACTCGACTAGGGGAAAGGTGCAGCCTTGGACATGAACGGCGCGGCCACGAACTCGCTAGAGCTTCACAGCACTGCTGTCACCTCCGTGGAATCCACCGCGCACTTTGGTCACCGGGGCCGCCCGTAGACACACTGTTGACGGTCCTTATACTCTATATATAAACATCAACTATTGTATTAAATGATATAAAAAGGAACACAAATACTAGTTGTAGGGTTTGATTCTAACGAATTCTATGAGTTTTGGTGCTTTGACTTGTTTAGCTGGAATTATCTCAAAATAAGGATTAGAGTGCACCATTGCGAAGAGCTCGTCGAGACGATCAAAATAGACATATCATTTGCCACATTTGGAGTCCAGAATCAAAAGTTACGAATCACGACTATTAGTATAAATTTCAAGGACCTAAAGGACAAAAGAAGACACCTCGCTAAGGATGGGGCCCACACGCCAAGGTGGAGGGCTGGGCGGCCCCAAGGCCCAGGCCGCGCGGCCTAGCCCAAAGACCAATCAAGTCCAGCTTCGAGAGTCCTAATCCATTGCATCTCTAGATCAGATCTGAGCCGTCCAATGAGGCCGGTTTGATCCGACGACCATGGTTAATCCCTCAGGGCTATAATTAAAGAGACAAACCTTACCCCTGAAACCCTAATTCATTAGCTAAATTCATTATTCATCTCATCTTATTGATTAGAGAGAGGTCCCAATGTAAGGAACTCTCTCTCTTCAATGTAGATCTAGGACTAGATTTTTCAATACAATAGATTAGATCTAATTGAGAGTTAGGGAGAACAGAGCTACGCTCCAGTTTTGGAAAGTCTTCAGAGTTTGGTATGTCTTTGTATCTTTTCTCTACAAGACTTATGCTTTAATATATTTATCTTCTCTATTTACTTTTATGCCCTTCATATATTTATGGTTAGTGTAGTATTTATGTTTTAGCACGGGATCTTCGCTCACATCAAGTGCTCTAGTTATAGATCATAATTAGAGTAGTAATTAATAGTGTAGACATGGTCTCTAGACTAGAGGTTACCGGAGATTGTACCCAATCCCTACGGATAGTTGTGGTAGCCCCAGGTGGTGACAGCCCTGATGGCCGACGTATTCCACCTTGTCGGGTTGGTGTTTGTAGAACTTTAGTCAGAGCTTCCTAGCCCCCTTCTCATCCCTTTCGTGGCTAGTGTTTCGTGTCCCGAAGTATTTTCGTATGATTGCTATAACTATCTATACTTCAGTTATCTTAGATCTAAAGTAATAGAGAAGTAATTAGGAACCTTTGTCTCTCTGTTGTCCTCTCGATTAGTTAATCTACTCTCTTATTTTATTAGTGTTATTTTCTTTAAGCTTTATTAATATTAGTTTATTTATTATATATTATTTACCCCCTCACTTTAGTCTAGTTGATTTACTAAGTTAGTAGATACATGATTGTGAGTTATTAGAATTCTTTAGCCAAGGCTTTCCTGTGGATACGATACTCTAGAATACTCCTAGGGAAAAGCTACAATTGTGTTCTCAGATAAACTGCAGATTTCTTATTATTCTTTTTAGCACTTAACAAACATCAACAAGCTTTTTTTTGGTGCCGTTGTCGGGGAAGCAATTGGCGTAAAGATTTTAATAATGATCTTGATATCTGCTAATTTAGTATATCACTAGCTTTAGTAGGATTACCCTTGTTCTCGTTGAGTTGTGAAATAGACGGGGACACAAGATGCCGTTGCGACTTTTCAGGCAAACCTCCACAAGAACGAAAAAAAAACATTGAAGAACCAGTGGTGCCTATATATATATATATATATATATATATATTCTAACCATGTTTAGATTGAAGAAGAAGTCGCCGTCACAATAATTTAAATCACATCTCAAGTGACGAACATAGAAGCTACATATCATGTCAAGAGATGAACTCATATTCAAGATGAAGAAAGGCCTATGATAAACTCCAACAACTTCACGCAAGAGATCTGTAAGTATTAAATTCATTCATTTTATCTTTTGCCACAAGTTATCTTTGCTTTGAACCATGTTAGAATGTAGCTACAAGTAAAACTTTTTATAAATCATGTTAAACCTATGCTAAAATGATTAAAGAATTATCCTTTCATTGGCATAGATAAAAATATATATTTATCACATGTTTATTTTCATATAACTTTTTATGTTATGTTATGGATAGAAAATAACAAAAATATATGGACACATGAAGGTCCATTTATAAGAAAAGAAAAAAATGTGAGCACATGAAGGTTCATATGTATATATATAATAATAATGTTCTTAGGACAAGTTCCCTTCAGGTATTCTTGGTCACTAACCATTGCAGGATAAGAGTCAAAAACAAAGGATGAACAATGTCTAAGGACATGGGAGTTACAACGCACTCTAAGGGATGATTGAACAAATCACACCACTTCAAAATTCGAGTGATGGCAAGGTGCAAGCTTGGGGGAGAAAAGGCCGACTCCAATAAGATGATCCTAACGTGCTCCTCCTCACATGCTCCCGTCACTATGACACTCTAGTTTGCAATCCCTCTACTCACTATTACTTTATCTCTATAAATTTGAATGCTTTCACAAATGCTATAATAAAAATCAAACTTAAGAATGCAAAATAAAATTTAAAAAAATATTAGTTTTGCTTAATTCTGTTAAAACTTAATCTTTAATCTATAGATATTAAGAAGTTCTAGACAATTAAAGTTTAAAATATCCACCTACTAATGCTTAACGAGTTTCTCTATCTTTGTTGTCTATTTGAGTTTCATCAATAAGAATTATGAGCCATGACGAAAGGAGGCATTTGACTACTTGATAGAGCATTCATTCAACAGTCATAATCATCAATGCTCCATCAAGGAAGGACGACATCACCTCCATCTGTCTACCTCATCTCAGCACCTACACATCAACCTAGCTTGGGAGAGACCACCCCAAGTTAGCAAGATAAGTATCTCTTTATTATCCTTATTGTTACTAGCTCATATTATTGCTTGCTTTAAAAAAACATAAAAGATGCATTATGTTTTAAATTAAATAAAGTTTGTCTTAGCTTTTTTTACATATGTTTTAAGGTGTGGTTAATAAATTTAGTGTTAGAATAAAAGTTTGCTTTGGAAATGATGAATAGTTGCTCTGCTCTAATTCCTTTTTAGTACATTATTTTTAAATTGAAATTCCTTCGATGTTTTGGATACATTTGTTTTGATCTAAAATTTGCTCTAAACCTAAACTTGTGGGTAACATATACTTTATCTAAGTCTAGGTAATTGGGGGATATGATATGAGAAAGTCGAGCTACTGTTTATCTTGTCCTTAGTGAAACTATATTTCTAGAGATTTATTTTTAAAAATTTAAAATCTTTCATGATGAGCTCTTATTTGGCAGAGTGTTAAATTCCTACCAAGGCCATATATTTAATATTTAGATTAGAAAACCTTTCCAGTTACATATGCTATTTGCTTTGGATTGAGCAGTTCAAGCTTTGCCGTTACCTATGAGAGTTCAGTCGTGAAGAGACAAGATTTATCCACACATCTTCCACATATATTCATATGCATTGTTCCTACATTGGGAATAGTCGCAATACCATTCTTTTTCCATCTATGTCCACTTGTAAATATTTTATTCCTACACTGGGAATAAACCAACCCATAAACTATAGGAAGTCCATGATTATTTACTCCAAAGTATTTTTGTTGTTATCTCTCAAAAGTTTATCAATAGAAAGAGATTTGGGTTGCTGCTGCTAAAAAAAAAGAGAAAAATAAAGGGAGAGTAAAAAAGAACAAGTGTCCACAATAAAACAATGGGTAATGCCCGCCTCTCTCGAAAAGAAAAAGAAAAAGAAAAGTATGTAGCCCAAGTTCTTTCAAGTTTCTAAATTTCAAGAGAGATATATTCTTTGAAGGAGTAAAAGTAGAATTAGTTTTAGCCACCAAATATACACCTATCCATTTTATTCCATACACATGCACTTCTTGTTTTGACTGGCTGAACTCTCTATGGATCCATTGTTTGAACTATAATATATTCTTTGCAAGTATTGTATATTATTTAAGAGTGCCACTCCTATGTGCTCCACATAAGCCTTATTTAGAAAGTGAGTGAGTGAAAAAGAGAGGGAGAAGGCTTAATATATTCGGCCTTGTTCCAGAAATACTACATATTAAAGAGAAAAGGCATAACACTATTAATGCCTAGTGAGGATCCATAAATATCATATATTAAGAGTTTGAGAGTGCCATTCAATACAGAGCTTTGAGTTTTATTTTAAAAATTTATAAAAACTCTGGAATATTAGTTGATCGAAGACTTGAGACATAGTGCTTGACTTGATTGTTCTGTCTTTCAACTACTCAAGACCCAAGTGAGAGTTAAAGCTCCATGGTTTAAGGTAATATGGGTGAGTTTGAAGTCAGAATGATTGTTATCCGATCTGAAGTAGAGTTTCTGTTTGAAAGCATGTGTACTTTTTAAGAATGAAAGCATTGTAGCAACTCCTGATCCAAGTTTATTATTATAAAATAGCTTTGCTAAGGGACTAGCAAAGGGTAAGCTTAGGGGAGCTTGTTGATGGTCCTTATACTCCATATATAACCATGAACTATTGTATTAAATGATATAAAAGGGAACACAAATACTTGTTGTAGGGTTTGATTCTAACGAATTCCATGAGTTTTGGTGCTTTCACTTGTTTTGCTGGAATTATCTCAAAATAAGGATTAGAGTGCACCATTGCGAAGAGCTTGTCGAGACGATCAAAATAGACATATCATTTGCCACATTTAGAGTCCGTAATCAAAAGTTACGAATCACGACCATTAGTATAAATTTTAAGGACCTAAAGGACAAAAGAAGACACCTCGCCAAGGATGGGGCCCACATGCCAAGGTAGAGGGCTGGGCGGCCCCAAGGCCCAGGCCGCGCGGCCTAGCCCAAAGACCAATCAGGTCCAGCTTCGGGAGTCCTGATCCATTGCATCTCTAGATTAGATCTGAGCAGTCCAATGAGATCGGTTTGATCCGATGGCCACGGTTCATCCCTCAGGGCTATAAATAAAGAGGTAGACCTCACCCCTGAAATCCTAATTCATTAGCTAAATTCATTATTCATCTCATCTCATTGATTAGAGAGAGGTCCTAATGTAAGAAACTCTCTCTCTTCAATGTAGATCTAGGACTAGACTTTTTAATATAATAGATTAGATCTAATTGAGAGTTCGGGAGAGCGGAGCTGCGCTCCGGTTCTAGAAAGTCTTCAAAGTTTGGTATGTCTTTGTATCTTTTCTCTATAAGACTTATGCTTAAATATATTTATCTTCTCTATTTACTTTTATGCCCTTCGTATATTTATGGTTAGTGTAGTATTTATGTTTTAGCATGAGATCTTCGCTCGCATTGAGTGCTCTAGTTATAGATCATAATTAGAGTAGTAATTAATAGTGTAGACATGGTGTCTAGACTAGAGGTTACCTAAGATTGTACCCAATCCCTATGGATAGTAGTGGTAGCCCCAGGTGGTGACAGCCCTGATGGCCGACGTATTCCACCACGTCGGGTTGATGTTTGTAGGACTTTAGTCAGAGCTTCCTAGCCCCCTTCTCATCCCTTTCTATGGCTAGTGTTCTGGTGTCCCAAAGTGTTTTAGTATGATTGCTATAACTGTCCATACTTCAGTTATCTTAGATCCAAAGTAATAGAGAAGTAATTAGGAACCTTTGTCTCTCCTGTTGTCCTCTCGATTAGTTAATCTACTCTCTTATTCTATTAGTGCTATTTCCTTTAATCTATATTAATATTAGTTTATTTATCATATATTATTTATCCCCTCACTTTAGTCTAGTTGATTTGCTAAGTTAGTAGATACATGATTGTGAGTTATTAGAATTCTTGAGCCACAGCTTCCCTGTGGATACGATACTCTAGAATACTCCTAGGGAAAAGCCACAATGGTATTCTGTGTGCTTGCAGATTTTTAAATATTTTTTTGGCACTTAACAAACATCAACACACACCTTCTGGAACTCAAATTGAGTAAAAGGGCCACTTTGTGCCTTGAATCGACCCGCAACCACACGTTATGTTTCGCAGACCTGAAGGAGCAGCTGCTTGACTCGGAGGACCTGGAGTACTCGGAGGAGCTTGGATATGGATCTTCAGGTTCCATGTCCCACCCAAACTCCTTAAAATCCCATTAGGCATATCATAAATAGATGCTAGCACTTTACTTTTTATGCAGCTACAATAACTGATAGGTTGCATGGTAGAATTGCTTGTGAGCCTATTCCTTGTCGCAACCTATACCCTGCACACCCGCTGTTAGGCTAGACATGCTTGCTTACTTATGCTACTTACTGCTTACTTCTATTATGCATTATATCTATGATGTGATGCTGGTAGGAGGTTGCTTGTGAGTGGCTATATATATATTTGTGTCACGTGGTGCCGGTAAGGTGATAATAATGTGATGATAACTGGGGAGAGTGTTGCGTGTGTCTTGGGTGTGTTGTGAGGGTCAAGTCGACTGGACAGGATCCATGACGAGTCTTCAAGGACGAGTCTTGCCGAGGGGGTGCAACCTGGGCATCCCTATGTGAGAGATACCTGTGGCGGGTACATGGTGATTTTCCTAAGGAGTTTTCGGGGTAGAGTGTCTTCATGGGATGAAGCCCCAGATTGAAGGTGCCATTGAGGGCACAAAGAAGATGTCATGTCTGGACATACCTAAGGACTGATGTATCATTGGTACAGAATCATGGGAACTTGGTAGTCACCACTCGCTCCTGTATGGGTGGGGGACGGGTAGTCCGACTAACTAGGACGGTGCCATTACTACTAGGTTGTTAGCGGATAGTGTAAGGGAGGTGCGGGCAGTCGAGGCCCACCCTCCTTAGAAGCGTAGTATCCTTTGGGGGCCCGGTACTGCGTCTCACAGTCTCAGCGTGCCGGTGGTACTCCGGAGCTTCCCAGGGCTGAGTGGTAGGGTGGCATCGTACTAGTTAGAAGGCAGCCGAAATCAACCTAGGCGCGGCCAACGTCGATGATGGCTATCTTGTGGTCTTGTGTACACGCTCTGCGGAGTTGAAATCAATACGTATTGTCCTGCCTTCGGGCATGGATCTGACTTTAGGCCTGGATTGCCTAAGGTGTGCGTCGGCTTTCGAGCCTGGACTGCCTTCGGATGTGTGCCGACTTTCTAGTTGGGTTTACCCCATCGGTTACAGCTTTCAGCGAGTAGAGAGATGAGTCCTTCTTTTCTCCCCCTGGTTTTCTTACGGCTGTGAGCCCGTTGTGGCTGTGAGCCACTTAGGTATGGACAAAAGGAGAGAGAGTTGTCCTACCGCCTGTGTGAGAGTGTGAGATGAGATGTGTGTGGTGTTAAGGAGAGATGTGGATGAGATGGTGATTTGGGGTGAATAATGAAATGGATTAAAACTTGATGAATTATTAGTTGTTAATTAAAACTTGATTAAACTTGCATATGAAAACTATAGCCATATAATAGGCCTCTTGCTATACCCTTCTTTGCATTCCACTTTCCACAAAGCAATCGTGCATAGGGTGGGGAACCTGGCCAGTACAAATCGTACTGATAGTTGTTTCAGGTGAGGAGCCGTCTACAACTTCGTTAACAATGTTGGGGAGGATTAGGAGTCTCGTTCTACGCTCAAGAATGGATGGAGATTTACGCTTCCGCACTATGATCGTTGCTGTTCCGTTTGCTTCATGCAAGGACGCTTCCGCCAAGTGGCGTGTAATAATTATATAAACCCTCTATTGTACTATTTCATTCGATGTATGCGCCTGATATCGACTGTTATTTAGATATTGTGATGGAATGATCATCTAAGACTACCACTTTATACTTTGAATCTGTGGAGGTTGACCTCAGGACGAGACCCTTAGGATTGGTCGTTAGCAATAAGTGTAAACTTGTCTAATTCGGTTATATTACCAACCTTGCATTCTTTTTTTGCATGGCTTATCTCATTATGCTTACCTTCTACACTCGACTCATGGACTGATGTTGATGGAAGACCTACCCTGGGTAAGGAGAATATTCCACTATTGAGACCACCTACTTGTAGTACGTTTTCGCGAGTCCATTAGTGTAGCAGCTAATGGCATTGCCATGTAACAAACCAATTTAATGAATGCTTGGGTCTTAATGCATCTTATGGATCTTATTGCTTCTTTGTTTGAGTGTACTTTAGTTGTAAAAGTTTTAAATTGCTTAAATCACTCTTCTATAAACTTAAAGATAAATTAATCATTGCTCGTGCCTTAATCCTTATGTCTGTATCAGCCATGACCCGTCGTTCCAATTGCCTTCGTAACCGCTCACCATCCCTGGCCCTAGCTATGGCCCGTGGACGCGAGCATTGAGGTCGTGGGGGCATTGCCCTCAACTTTGAGGAGGCACCTCGTGCACCTACCCTGCCCCCTGCTAGAGGAGAACTACCACCGGCTGGAGAACCAGCTGGAGGAGCACCTCCACCTCGACCTGACATAGTTGAGCTGATGGCTTGTCAGACCGAGCTCATGACAACAATGGCGGAAAATGTGAAGCTTCTCTAGGAAAGTCAGCACGACGATTTCTAGAAGAAGCTAGAGGGCTTTCTCAAGCTGAAGCCCCCTACCTTTGATGGTACCAACAGTGACCCGATTGTAGCTGAGGATTGGCTATGGGAGATGAAGAAGAAGCTAGACCTGACCAATTCCTCCAACGAGGAGTGCGTTAGGGTTACAACCCACCAGCTCACTGGCGCTGCACTTGCATGGTGGGATAGCTACTGTGACTCGCACCCCGATGCCACTGACGTCTCGTGGGAGGAGTTCACTAAGGCTTTTCATGAGCACCACATTTTTGAGGGTGCCATGGACGTCAAGGCAGACGAGTTCCGCGACATTAGGCAAGGGACTGACAAGATCACTAAGTACGTGATTCGTTTCAACAACATGATGCGGTATGCGCCTCATGACTGTGTTAAAAGTGACAAACAGAAGATGTACTACTTCCGAAAGGGTCTGAGCACTTGTATTAAGCTCTCCCTCTCGGGTAAGTCTTCTACTACCCTCCAGGAGATGATTAACAAGTGCATCGAGATCAAGAAGGATCAACTGGAGGCCGACGCGCTCAACATCAAGAAGAAGCGCCATGCTGAAAGTACCTCTCGCGCCCTGCCTTCTCACAGGCTGCACACGAGAGCACTTTCGCCACCTCGACCCTACGTTGCCGAAGAAGCTGTAGCCGGTTCGAGCCGAGGTGGTGGTATCTACCTCACCAACTACCCCCACCCCGCTTGGAGCCGCCCTACTATGCCGCATTCTACACCGAGCACCGGCAAGAGGAGGTTTGCTGTGTCTACCTCCACAAGCAACAAGACCCTCACTTGCTTCAGTTGTGGCGAGTCGGGTCACAAGAAGATTGATTGTCTGGTGAAGGGTACCACTACAGTGAAGGGTACCACTACACCAGCTCAGGTGCCCACCAAGCAAGCTCAGGGAGCCCTGATCAAACAGGTGACCTCTGGAGCTACCCGTATGTGGCTCAACCACCTGATCACGAAGGACGCTCAAGCTGCCCCCGATGTGGTGTACAGTATGTTTATGGTTCAGGGAGCTAAGGCTTCTGGGTTGTTTGACTCTGGTGCTACATGTTCATATATTGCTAACAAGTTTGCACGAGAGCACAACCTGCCAGTGACACTTCACACTGAGCCCATATACACTAGCTCACCCATGGGAACCATCCGATGCACCCACAGATGCAAGGGAGTGATAATCACCATTGAGGGACACCCTTTCCTAGCTGACCTCACCCTGCTTCCCTCAGATGGCTTGGATGTCATTCTGGGAATGGATTGGTTAACCCTGCACAAAGGAGTAATATCTTGTTCACCAAGATATGTGGAGATCACCCACCCTAGCGGACACGTGATCCGTTGTAGGCCACACCAAGGGAGAACAATTTCTATGCTGTGCACCCTAGAAGCAAAGACCCTAGAGGAGGTGCCCATAGTGTGTGAGTACCCTGATGTGTTTCCTGTGGAGTTGTCGGGTATGCCACCTGATCGAGATGTGGAGTTTGTGATTGACCTTCTGCCAGGCACAGGGCCTATTGCTAAGAGGCCCTATCGTATGTCAATTGATGAGCTAGAGGAGCTCAAGAAGTAGCTCAGGGAGTTATCTGACAAAGGGTACATCAAGCCTCATGCTTCACCTTGGGGTTCTCTAATTTTGTTTGTGAAGAAGAAGGATGATACACTGAGGATGTGTGTAGATTACCGGAATCTAAATGCAGTCACTGTTAAGAACAAGTATCCATTGTCGAGGATTGATGACCTGCTAGATTAGTTGCGCAATGCCAAGTACTTCTCCAAGATTGACCTTCATTCTGGCTATCATCAGATGAAGATCCGGAAGGAGGACATCCCCAAGGTAGCCTTTGTCACCCGGTATGGACAGTATGAGTTCACGGTAGTGTCCTTCGGGCTCACTAATGCCCCGGCCTACTTCATGAACATGATGAATAAGGTATTCATGGATGAGCTCGACAAGTTTGTGGTAGTGTTCATTGATGATATTCTGATATACTCCGCCACTCAAGAAGAGCATGAGCAGCATCTGAGGGTTGTGCTCGAGAAGTTGAGACAACATCAGCTCTATGTCAAGTTCAGCAAATGCAAGTTCTGGCTTGAACAAGTCACATTCCTTGGCCATGTTCTCACTACCGAGGGAGTAGCTATTGATCCATCCAAGATAGAGACCGTGCAGAAGTGGGAGCAGCCACTCAATGTGACCAATGTCTGAAGTTTCTTAGGATTGGCGGGATATTATCGTCGATTCATCGAGAACTTCTCCAAGATAGCAAGACCCATGACCAATCTCCTGAAGAAGACCAAAGGG
This sequence comes from Hyparrhenia diplandra, assembly GCA_015847255.1. NCBI lineage: Eukaryota > Viridiplantae > Streptophyta > Magnoliopsida > Poales > Poaceae > Hyparrhenia > Hyparrhenia diplandra. The sequence goes on from JADLZK010006658.1 coordinate 53,902, forward strand.
TTTGAGTGGATGCCTGAGTGCGAGAAGAGCTGTCAAACTCTGAAGGAGAAGCTCACTACCACTCCTGTGCTAGCCCTACCTGACATCCGGCAAGACTTTGTTGTCTATTGCGATGCTTCTAGACAGGGATTGGGATGTGTGCTGATGCAGAATGGGAAAGTCATAGCTTATGCTTGCCGACAGCTGAAAGAGCATGAACAGCGTTACCCAACTCATGATCCTGAGCTAGCAGCCATGGAACACGCCTTGAAGATCTGGAGACACTACTTGATTGGGAACAAATGTGACATCTACACTGATCACAAGAGCCTGAAGTACTTCTTCACTCAAGAAGATCTGAACATGAGACAGCGCAGATGGCTCGAGTTGATTAAAGACTGCGACCTGGAGATACACTATCATCCAGGGAAAGCTAACGTAGTCACCGATGCCTTGAGTCGCAAGAGCCATTGCCATGCCTTGATCACATCCGCTCTACCTCTTGAGCTGAAGCAAGAAATAGAGGACTTTCAGATGGAGATAGTACCTCTTGGTTAGTTGAATGAGCTCGAGTACTGTACAACCTTGGGGACAGAATTTGTAAAGCACAGCCAGACTGCCCTGAGATTCAGAATATCCAAGAGCTGATGAAGAAAGGTTCCATGAAGATGAACAAGGAACAGTTATGTACAAAGGCAGAATCTACGTACCCGTAGATGCAACCTTGCGAGAGGAGATCCTAGCTGAGGGACATGACTCCAAGTATTGCATCCACCCTGGCAGCACCAAGATGTATGCCAATCTAAAGAAGCACTTCTGGTGGGTTAACATGAAAGCAGATATTGCTGGACATGTGGCTCGTTGCGACATTTGAAACTGAGTCAAAGCAGAACACCAGAGACCCACCGGATTGTTGAAGCCGCTAGATGTTTCAGAGTGGAAATGGGAGCGTATCTCCATGGACTTCATTATGGGTTGCCATGATCACCCAAGGGTAATGATTCTATATGGGTGATAGTTGATCATCTGACCAAAGTGTCTCACTTCGTGCCAGTCAAGGTTAGCCACTCTGTGGAGAGACTAGCAGATTTGTATCATGAGCACATTCTTCAACTTCATGGAGCCCCCACCAATATTGTGTCTGATCAAGGGCCGCAATTCGTGTCCAATTTTTGGAAAGCACTCCACGATGCCATCGGAACTACGTTGGACTACAGCACCGCTTACCACCCAGAGACTGATGGACAAACTGAGAGAGTAAACCAGATTCTGGAGGATATGCTCCGAGCTTGTGTTCTGAAGTATGGGAAGGATTGGGAGAAGTGTTTACCTCACGTAGAGTTCTCCTACAACAACAGCTTCCAGTCTAGTATCAAGATGACACCTTTTGAGGCATTGAATGGTAGATCCTGCAGAACCCCTCTGATGTGGTCACAGACCAGAGAGAGATCATTCTTTGGCCCGGCTAGGATCAAAGAGGTTGAAGAAGGAGTCGCCAAAGTGCGAGAGAATTTGGAAGCCGCACAGAGCCGACAGAAAAGTTATGCTGATAAGAGACAAAAAGACCTCGAGTTCTCTATTTGGGATTTTGTGTACCCCAAAGTGTCCCCAATGTGAAACACTAAGAGGTTCCACATGAAGGGAAAGCTAGCTCCGAGATACGTAGGACCATATCAGATCCGCGAGAGAATTGGCAAGTTGGCCTACAAAGTTAAGCTACCCCCAGAGTTGGCAGGAGTACACCCCGTGTTTCACGTGTCACAGCTATGCAAGTGCTTGAGAGTACCTAATGAGTAGATACTTGTGGATACCATGGACATTCAGGAGAGCCTAGAGTACAAAGAACATACTAACTTGATTGTTGTTGCCATCCCTTAGAAATGGGTTCCTAAACCCTAATGACCCCTAGTGACCTCCACTAAGGAGGTATGCCAGCTTGGCAAGCTAGTATACCACATAGAAGGTCATGGCTTAGCTTAGAATGGAAAGGAGAAAATAGAAAAGGATTTTGAAAGGGAGGGAAATGGCAAAGGCCATTTTGGCCTGGTAACCCCAACCGGCCCAAGCTCCCTTGCCAAGCCAGCCCGGCCTACCCTGCTTCACTCACACGGCCCAGCAACTGACCAGACCAAGCAGCCATCATAGCCCACCTCTGCGCCCACTGCCCTTCTCATGCTATGACTGGCCGGTGGAGCCCGCCTGTCAGTGCCTTGCCGCCCAAAAGCAGAGCAACCAGCCCCAGCCGCTACCCCGTGAGCCCACACCACAGGAAGGGGAGCCGGTCACCGTCAGACCCTTTCCACACCCGCTGACAATGGCCCTACTTGTCATCTTTATCCCCCCTCACCCTTCTCTGCTTTATTGCCAAAACAGAGCGTGCCGCACTGAGGGAGGATCCTAGGCCGCTCTACCCATACCAGCCGCCCGTGTCTCGCCACCAACCGCGTGCCACATCACCGATCTGCGCGCTCATGCCCTGCCCCGCCGCGGCCGCGGCGCCTTGTCTCTCAACAACCTCGTCGCTCTGCCATGACGTCCGCTTGCCAAGGCGTGACCCTGTTCCCGCCCTATCGGCCCCCGGTCTCCAAATTAGAGAGCGACAACGCCGCGTGATCACGACGCGAACCTGAACCCAACCTGGAGCCCCGCGATCACCGTCTGATCGCCCAAGCCCCATCTCCACCGCCCACCGTCCTGCCATGGACAAGCCGCCTATAAAAGGGGAACCTCGAACACCCTAGGGTTTCCTAGAACCACGCTGCCACTTGTGGCTTCTCACTAGCCACCAGTTCGAGCGGAAGAGGAAGAAGGAGAAGGGAGGGAGGAGAAAGAAAGAAGGAAGGAGGGACCCGGAGTTCGCCGCGACACCGCCGCCGCCGTGCCGCACCGCTTTGCCGAGTCGGCGGAGCCGAGGTCGCCGCCCGATCGGCTACACCGGTGTAGCCGCCGGGCACGGCACCGCAACACCTCGCCACAACATCACCTCATCACCGAGTCGCAAGCCTCTCGTCCCGCCACCGCCGGTGAGCCCTCCTCTGCCCCGCTCTGTCGTCACCGTCGTAGGTTGACTTGCCGAGCCACAATGTTCTCCTACCTGTGGAGCTCAAGGCTAGCCCTTGATGCTGAGCACCGCTTCGCGCACAGCCTACGCACTGCAGCAAGCCAAGGCTCTGCGTTACCGAGCCCTCACGCGCCAGAACGCCGTTGTTGCAAGCACACGAACCGCCATGGCCACGATCCATCCATGCCGCCATCGTATTCCGGCCAAACCCGACCAAGGACGGTCAATGGACCACCACCATCATGTCCGCCACATCGAGAGACGTGGGAATCCACCACCTTTTCGCCCTAGGAAAGCCTAGTCGCCCTGCTGCTCTGCCAACGCCGGCGCGGCGTCGCGCTCTAGAGTGCCGCCGTATCGCGAGCGTTCCCGACGTCCCCGGCTACCCCGCGTCGCGGGACTTAGCCGGTGAGCACCACCTGAACCCGCTGATGCCAGCGACCAACTCGACTAGGGGGAAAGGTGCAGCCTTGGCCATGAACGGCACGACCACGAACTCGCCGAAGCTTCATAGTGCCGCTGTTGTTGGTGGTCAACAATTGCATATAAAATACCACCGGCAATGATATAAAACTCACCAAACAACCTAGAAATAGCGGTTTTACACAAACATATTCTATAGTTTTGGTGAATATATTGTTTTAGGTGTTTATCACAGAATTATATATTTTGGGCCAAATTATAAAAGAAAAGAATAATAAAATAAACATTGGAATTTTGGCCCAAAGCAAAACAAGCAAACCAGGCCTACTTACCTCGAGAAGATTCAAATCCAGCCTGAAAACCAACTGGACCAAGCCCAACATGACAAAACAGGCCCACCGGCCAAAGCCGGCACCGAGACCCACGACTGGCGCGCCGCACGGCAGCTTCGCCCGCGCCAACGCTACGCCGATGGTGTGGGGCCCAGCCTTGGCGTGGCAGTGGCATTCAACACAGCAAGGGCAGTGGGCAGCATGGCCAGGTGCGGTGAACCTCCAAACTGCCTCCCCCTGGTCAGTTTTGTCATAATGGAGGGAGTAGGACGTTTTCCAAAGACCCTCCTCTCTTCACCCTATAAAAGGAGGCCTCTCCCCTCACTCTCAACACACCTCAAGGAGCAACAAAGAAGATAAAGTGAGCAAGAAAGAGTAGAGAGCCTCATATTGTAGAATAGAATAGGGAGTGAGAGAGGGAAAGCTAGAAGAAGAGTTGGCTTCTTCTACTTGGAGTCTCGGTATACCCCCCCGGTGTGCCGCGGTTCTAGGGTAGCCAGAGTGCCGGACTTGTCGGTACCCGCTACGCTTGTACCTCTACAACCAATTTATCATTTGTGGGTAAGAAGGTTGTGTTCATCTTTCGGCTTATTATTCTTAAGTATATTATCTTGGCTATTATAAACATGCAGGATTCATAGTTTGTCCTTTGGGGCAGAGCTCTGGTAGAGGAACTTCTGGCGGAAGGTTCTGGCCAACATCAGAGTCGTAATCGTTAGTGCAAACGTGGTGTTTGGACTAGTGGTTATCTATCTTTTGCCTCGTACTCCATGGTTGAGGGGTAGGCGGCAGGTGGTGACAACCCTTTTTGTCCCTTGTATTCCCCCACATTCGGGTGCGGAGTAGAGCTAATTGCTAGAAGCTGCCTTGTTTTGTGCGTTGGCCGACGCCCGAAGTAAGGATATAATAGCTGAGTGATCCCTGCCTAAGAACATCTGCCCATAAAGACACCTCAATACCCATAGTAGTCTTGCCTTGCTCGGGGTAGACTCTGTTTAGAGAACCCTCTACAAAACCATCCCTGTGAAAATATACGATACCCTGCATACCACCGGGTGAAGTGCTACAACAGTATTTCCGTGCGCTTGCGGACTTCTCTCGCTTTCACTAAGAAACACCAAGGCCGGGACCCACGTCGGCCGCTATTTGAGCGGGCGAAGCGGCTGCGGCCGCGCCGCGCCAGGTGGGCCTCGGTGCCGGCTTTGGCGAGTGGGCCTATTTTGTCATGTTGGGCTTGGTCCAGTTGGTTTTCAGGCTAGATTTGAATCTTCCCGAGGTAAGTAGGCCTGGTTTGCTTGTTTTGCTTTGGGCCAAAATTCCAATGTTTATTTTATTATTCTTTTCTTTTATAATTTGGCCCAAAATATATAATTCCTGTGATAAACCTGTAAAACAATATATTCACCAAAACTATGGAATATGTTAGTGTAAAACCCCTATTTCTAGGTTGTTTGGTGAGTTTTATATCATTGTTGGTGGTATTTTATATGCAGTTGTTGACCGCCAACAGCTATCACCTCCGCGGAATCCACCGCACACTTGGGTTGCCGGTGCCGCCCATAGACACACCTTCTGGAACTCAAATTGAGTAAAAGGGCCACTTTGTGCCTTGAATCGACCCGCAACCACACGTTACATTTCGCAGACCCGGAGGAGCAGCTGCTTGACTTGGAGGACCCAGAGTACTCAGAGGAGCTTGGATACGGATCTTCAGGTGCCATGTCCCACCCAAACTCCTTAGAATCCCATTAGGCATATCATAAATAGACGCTGGTGCTTTACTTTTTATGCAGCTGCAATAACTGATAGGTTGCATGGTAGAATTGCTTGTGAGCCTATTCCTTGTTGCAACCTATACCCTGCACACCCACTGTTAGGCTAGACACGCTTGCTTACTCATGCTACTTACTGCTTACTTCTATTACGCATTATATCCGTGATGTGATGCTGGTAGGAGGTTCCTTGTGAGTGGCTATATATATATTTATGGCACATGGTGCCGGTAAGGTGATAATAATGTGATGATAACTGGGGAGAGTGCTGCGTGTGTCTTAGGTGTATTGTGAGGGTCGAGTCGACTGGACAGGATCCATGATGAGTCTTCGAGGACGAGTCTTGCCGTGGGGGTGCAACCTGGGCATCCCTATGTGAGACATACATGTGGCGGGTACATGGTGATTTTTCTGAGGAGTTTCCGGGGTGGAGTGTCTTCGTGGGATGAAGCCTCGGATTGAAGGTGCTGTCGAGGGCACAAAGAAGATGTCCTGTCTGGTTATACCTAAGGACTGATGTATCGTTGGGACAGAATCGTGGGAACTTGGTACTCACCACTCGCTCCTGTATGGGCGGGGGACGGGTAGTCCGACTAATTAGGACAGTGCCATTAATACTAGGTTATTAGCGGATAGTGTAAGGGAGGTGCGGGCAGCCGAGGCCCACCCTCCTTAGAAGCGTAGTATCCTTCGGGGGCCCGGTACTGCGTCTCACAGTCTCAGCATGCCGGTGGTACTCCGGAGCTTCCCAGGGTTGAGTGGTAGGGTGGCATCATACTAGTTAGAAGGCAGCCGGAATCAGCCTAGGCGCAGCCAACGTCGATGATGGCTATCTTGTGGTCTTGTGTACACGCTCTGCAGAGTTGAAATCAATACGTATTGTCTTGCCTTCGGGCATGGATCTGACTTTAGGCCTGGACTGCCTAAGGTGTGCGCTGGCTTTTGAGCCTGGACTGCCTTCGGATGTGTGCCGGCTTTCTAGTTGGGTTTACCCCGTCGGTTACTACTTTCAGTGAGTAGAGAGATGAGTCCTTCTTTTCTCCCCCTGGTTTTCTTACGGCTGTGAGCCCGTTGTGGCTGTGAGCCGCTTAGGTATGGACAAAAGGAGAGGGAGTTATAGTAACGCCTGTGTGAGAGTGTGAGATGAGATGTGTGTGGTGTTGAGGAGAGATGTGGATGAGATGGTGATTTGGGGTGAATAATGAAATGGATTAAAACTTGATGAATTATTAGTTATTAATTAAAACTTGATTAAACTTGCATAGGAAAACTACAGCCTCTTGCTATACCCTTCTGCATTCCACTTTCCACAAAGCAATCGCGCATAGGGTAGGCAACCTGGCCAGTACAAATCGTACTGATAGTTGTTTCAGGTGAGGAGCCATCTACAACTTCGTCAACAATGGAGGGGAGGATTAGGAGTCTCGTTCTACGCTCAAGGATGGATGGAGATTTACGCTTCCGCGCTCTGATCGTTGCTGTTCCGTTTGCTTCGTGCAAGGATGCTTCCGCCAAGTGGCGTGTAATAATTACATAAACCCTCTATTGTACTCTTTTATTCGATGTATGCGCCTAATATCGACTGTTATTTGGATATTGTGATGGAATGATCATCTGGGACTATCACTTTATACTTTGAATATGTGGATTTCCCTTCGCGGAAATCGGGATCGTTACACTCGTGATAAGGGCAAGGGGCCACAGTAAAAGTGTTGGCTAATAGGGCACTCGTGTTAGGCAGGCTAAAAGTTAGGTTGCTTGGAGTTAGTTCGTTATTGTTAGGTTGCTTGGTTATGTCGCTGTGTAATAAAAGTGTCGTACCTCTATATATATGTATATTATTAATGAATAAAGTCGATCCACTGTCATTATTATTATTCTCTTGTATATGTGTTTCTTTGCCTCCACCTTGTTATGCACAAAGGAAAACAGGAAACAAGTGTGGGGGAGTAAGCGACGTTAAAAGAATTTAAATCCGATCATAAAATTCATGAAAAACAGAAAGTCCCGGAACCAGGACCATGCACGACGGAGCAGGCCGCGGGCAGAGCAATGGCCTGGTCGCCGACCATACAGGCAGGTCGGCTGACTTGCCACTCATCCCCTCGGCCCAACTTTCGTCCACGGCCCGGTTTGGATCCTAAACTTTTCATTTTTATATATTTTGCTTTCGGTTCCGAATAAATTTGAAAATCCTCGGATATAATGAAATTCCAACGTAAAAAAAAAAAAGATTGATAGACATGATTCAAAGATAGACTCACATAATACGTTTCTTGGAAAACCTATTGCTGTTGGGAACTTAATAATAGGGACCCCATGTTACTTAAGTTGTTGTGGAATGTGAGATAGCAGAATAATGAAAACCTGATTCTTGATATCTCGTCACTGGAGAATTTTAAATGTTAAAATTATTAGCTATACTTCTCCTTTGTGGTAATTGATATATCCCACTAGAGCCATATATGTTATGAACATTGAAAACCAGCCTATAAGTTGCTTGCTTTATGTTGAGCTTTGTCAAATCTTGTAAACTATGTTGAGAGGTTTGTCATGCGCCCAAGATCAAGATCACATACACTCATATATATCTGCTGCTCTTACACTGAGAGTACGCAAAAACATGCCTTTTTCCACTAGGAATTTTTTTTCTTTCCCTACACTGGGGATAGAATCAAAAAGAATTATAGGATTTAACATATGCTCCAAATTTTTTATCTCCCTACATTCAAGTTTTGTCATATTTGTAAAAGAAGACATGGGCTATGCAAACAGTGGGTACTTAGATGCCCGCCTCTCTTGTTAAAGAGAGAGAGAGAGAGAGAGAGAGAGAGAGAGAAAAGATAGCCCATGACCTCTCTTACAATTGATCAAATTGTCCAAAAAGAGAGAGACAGTCTACAAGAGCATATAGTAGAATTAAGTTAGCCACCATATTATACACACATTTGCACATCTTGATCTAAGAGTATGACATTCCCCTCCATGGATCCAAGCTTTGACTCTGCAACATATGCAAGGTAAGTATGCTACATCCTTGACATACCTAAAACTGTAGATAAGCTTTTTATTAGAGCTAGGATGATTTTAAGGCATTTATCATATCTGCCTTGGCGAGGAACAAAAATACCACATATATATAGAGTGACTTGAGAGTACCACAAACAAGGAGAAGGTAAGCTATGTTTTATTTCAAAAATTATTACAAAACCTCCAGTTGATTTGATTGAAAGAAGAAAGATAATCTATTTCAATCTGTTCCATTCTTCAACCACCCAAAGATCTATGGTAGACACTTTGAATCCCGCAGAAAAGGTGTGACCATGAAAATGTTTTATGATTGATGTCTTGACTTACAATTATGTCTATCCATCCTTTTCTCGAGACGAGTAAAAGCCTAAGTGTGGGGGAGCTTGTTGACACCTATTATGGTAAATATTTTATAGTCAACTAAAGATGAAATAAAGGAATATCAATATGCACCTAGGGGCTTTACTAACAATTTTCATGAGTTTTGGTGATTTATAGAGTTTGCAACAAATACGAAGCAAAGACGTGTTCTTAAGGAATTCCAACTTGGTTCCTACGCAAGAAGACTCTAGAAGACTCCAGAGGACAGGCCATAGAAGGTGGGACCCACCTGTCTAGGGACAGGTCAGCCGACCAAGCAAGCAAGTCGTCCGACCTATGGGCCCCCCTGTCAGCCTCTATCTTTTTATGTCGGTTCATAACCGCCTCCAAGATTGCATCCAAGCCATTGATCAAGGTCGGTTTGATCCAAGGGCTACGATTCATCGACCACGACTATATAACTAGGACCCCTGACCCTAGGGCAGACAATGAATTCATTATTCATCATTCGACTCAGGTCAACAGCAGAAGCCATAGGTCTTCTCTAGTTCTAAACTAGAACTAGATGCTCTAGATCGAAGTTGAAGAGTTAGCTATCGAGTTGAGAGTGTAGTTTTGTAGTCCCCATGAGAGACTAGAACTAGTCTTGTTTAGAGAATAAAGAGTGGGTGGAAGGAGAAGTTGGGGGAAGCGCTGGGCTTGTCGGTGTCTCCTCTTCGGCTTGTACCTCCAGGATCAAGTTCCATGGAGCTTGTTCTTGAGACTTTCTGCGGTGGATCAAATTCTTATTTGAGTAAGTCACATTGTTCTTATTGTTCTTAAGGTTTGCGAGTCTTTTATTAGTGTACTTCAATTCTTGTCGCTCTCGAGTTGAAGTTGCTACCACTAGTATAAGCGTGGTGCTTAGACTAGATAGCTCGTGGATGCACCCTACCTTCCGGATCGGTGGTAACTAGTGGGGGTGACCTCTCAGCTTCGTTAATTCTCTGCAGTCCACCTCCCGTTGGATAGGACCTGTCAGGGCCTTTTGCTTAGGATTGCACTCTCTGATAGTGTCTTTCCTCATGAATAATGTCCCCATAAGAACATATCAACATAACTTATAAGAGTAAGAACTAGACAACCATAGGAATCTTCTTATCTTTATACCCTCTCAGTCCTCGCTATCTGCTTAGGGATTTAGTTATAAGCCTCAGCCACTCTCACACCATTCTCTTTGTGGATTCGATATTTAAAACCCTCTCCCGGGTGAAGTGCTACATCAGTATCCATGCGCGTGCGGACTATTTATCTTCAATATTTCTGTGGGCATAACTTTTACCAACAGCTGCGCACGCTGCTGCGGCTCGGGCTACGCCGGCTGGCTCGTCCTCGCGCTCGACACCCGCCACACCTACGCGCTCTACAACCTCAACTCTGGCCGCCGCATCCCACTGCCGCCGAGCTTCACCACCGAGGAGGAGAGAGACTTCCCACTTGTGGTGCGCGTCGCCATGTTCTCCCGCCCCGCCGTTGCCCCCCAACGCCAACGTCCGGTACATGGTAGCCGCCATCGTGCTCGTCGGCCCATGTTCCACCACTCACTGCCTTCTGGAGCGAGGGCAGCGAGCACTGGTTCACGACGGGGGCCCCGCTGAGGGTTAGGCCGCAGGATGTCATCCACCACGGGGACGCCTTCTTCTTCGTCACGTCCCGCGAGGACGTCATCTCGTTCCGGCTCAGGTACGGATGGGACGGCAGCGTCTACCTGGCACGTGTAGACTACGATATGGAGCCGCGGGAGGACTACGACCATGACATCGGCTACGTCCACGGGATGGGCGTGATCAGGCGCTACCTCATCGAGTCCTGGGGCCGCCTGCTCATGGTCGTCAGGTACGTCTACGACGAGAGTGGCACGGAGGTAATCCGGGTCTTCGAGTTCCGCGTCGTGGCTCTCGCGGCCAACGTCCTACAGCGCCCTCGCGTGGCCTGGGAGCACCTCAGCGACGAACTGGATGGCCGGATGCTGTTCCTGGGGCCTGGCTGCTCAAGGTCCTTCGAGGTCGCTCGCTACCGCTACAATGGGTTGGAGTTCGAGGAGTCGACGATCTATTTCCTGCACGACGTCGGCTTCATCTCCATGCCATCGGTGGACCACACGAGCTTCTACTCCTTCACCGACACGGGCAAGTACTCCATGGAGCCGCCGAGCCTTGGCCTCCGAATCACCCATCTAGGTCCGACATCGACCCCCCAACCTGGTGGCTCCCTTGATGGTTCTTGTGTCGTTGTTACTATGATCTCCATTAATCCCCCCCTACGTGACTGACGGTTCTTGCGTCGTTCTTGCTACGATCTTAAGGGCCACTCTTGCTGCATGTTTTGTGCCATTCTTATTTCCGCGGCTGCTACATGTACGTGTGTACTTGGTTAATTGGTGGTTGGTGAGATGCTAATGACACATGCATGTATGAGAGAGAAGGATAGTAGGATACTACTCTTTTCTTTGCTGATGGTAACTTCTGTTCATATCCTGGAACTGAAGGTCAGATGTAGATAGTAGAGATAGCAGATCTTCTGAGTATTGCTATTGCAGTTGAAGAACCTCACTGTTCTAAACTTCTAGTAGCATTCTTTGCATCATGTTACATTTTGCTCATTTTGTCGCCTTGTCATTGCCTCGTATTCTCACATTTGTCCGGATTGGTTGCTGCTTTTAGCGTACGTACATTGTAATCCTAAGAGTAGTACAACTAGTTGTTCCTTTCGGTATCCATCGGATTTGAAAATCTCCATTTTGGTTTCTGACATGTTGCAGATATATCAACAATGCAAGTTCTTGCTCTTTAATTTTGCCAGCACATTGTCAAACATCACACTGCTTTCGAACTTATTCTTTTGTCAATTACCCACTGCAGCCTTGCTTATGGCTCAAAACAGGATCAAAGGATCTGAAACTCTGAGGCTTCCGATCCTACGGCAGCTACAACGCATCTGTTTCTAGTCGGTGTCCTCCATGGATTGCAAAACTGTAGTAACGGCTAGACACACCTGTAGTGTAATTTTCCCATCGTTTCAAGTGGTATAGTCTTTTCAATTTTCGTGAGAAATGAAAACCTGCCTTTCACTCCTACGCCCTGCTTTCTGGGACTTCAGTTCTTCGCGCGAGCATGAAAACTCCAAGACCAATGGAAGCCTAGCTCGGGGAGAGGCTTTCAGCACAAGGTTTAGCGAAATTGAGATCCGGTTCAATTGTTGGCAAAGACATTTGTAGGTTCATTAAAAAATCCTTCTGAGCCGACATTTAGTCAAGGGAAAGCGGCTTCCACGCCACAGTTTATAGTCACAGATGTCTTGTGACCAGACATCATATCATGTAGTCTGTACAACCTATAAACCTCTTATGTAAAGCCATGAAACCAATGGATGGTAGCTAATATTCGGAATAAGCCTTATGCTAATCTATGGACATCTATGCATCGATTACTGAACTTATATACTCTATGGACATCTATGCCTCAGTTATTACTAAACTTACACGTTCTTTGTATCCTGCGGACGCGCGCCTTCCACTAGTACGGTACAGGGTCGACCGCACCGGCCCACGCAGCGGGATTCGTTTCCGACCGGCCTCGGGGCCACGTAGAACAGAGTTGGATTCTGAGTCTCCGACTCGCTTTCGCTGGCCCCTGTCGAATCTGTCCCGCCAAGTGAGACTTCCAATCGGTTCCGACTCTGATGCGGGTCCGACTAGATTACAAGTTTCGCAGCTGCCTCCTGAAGTCCCGAGGCCGCTGCACGTTTCCGGGTATTCAGAGTGAAGTACTCGGCACCTATCGCGGACAAGCCAATAAGAAAGGAGAAGAAGGCATGCAAGCCAATCCGGCACGTACGCACGTACATATTCAAGTGCATGTATTACGGAGGTTATCTCATGACGCAAGCAAGACTACGGACACCGTATAGTACATTAGTACGTGCTCGGATCCATGCAAAGCTGATTAATTAACAGGAAGCCATACGGACATCAACAAGC
>JADLZK010006659.1:0-31200 GCA_015847255.1 Hyparrhenia diplandra
TTTGAAATTAATGCTTAAATTAAGCGAAGCAACGCCACCTTGGAGTACGCGCTCTGACATGATGGATGGGACAGTTTCTCGATCCACGAGCCGCTTTCCGCTATAAAAAGGGTTGGGGGCCGGGGCGGCATCGATCCCCCGGTTCATTTGCCTTCTAGCGCGCTTGTTTCCCTGCGCCTGCTGAGCTCTTTGGCCTTCGGCATACTTCGCCTTTCGGTGTTTGGAGGCATTCGGCGCGTGGCTTCGTCGTACAAGGTAAGGGTTCCTTTCCTCTTTCCTTTCTTCTCTTTCGGTTTAGCTAGGCGCCCCCATTTTTTATTTTAGGGTTTCTTCGTTTCTTTTTATCTTTGTATTCTAGGTTTCGTTGATTCGGTAGAATGTCGGATCCGATTGCCTCGGGATCCGGCTCTTCGTCGGAAAGCTCTGGATCTTCTAGCAGCTCGTCGAGTTCAGATTCGTCTACTGTTAACGTGATTGAGGCTCGCCCAATCCAGAGCATTGATGCGCATCTGTACTATAGTGAAAGCGAGGATAGCACCGAATCTGACAGCCCCGTCAGTCCTCAAGTTGCAGATAAGATCGAAATGGACGTTGACATAGAAGGATCCCCTATTGGTGGAGACCTTTCGGCGCAGGCTGAGCCAGACCTTTCGGCGCAAGCTGAGCCCGAGACCTCTTTCGGGGCCTTGGAAGGGTCAGAAGATGGCAGCTATTCTTTTGCCAAAGGTTCCGGGGAGAATTCGGGGCCTCCGACTCGACGTGAGGTGTATTGGGCTGGAACCTCACGCGTTTCTGAGGAGGTTTTGAACGAATACGTGCGCAAGGGTTTCATAGATCGGCAGACGAGGTTACTGTGCCGAGCCCCGACTGGGGAGAAGTATCCGAATCCAAAGCCCAGCGAAGCACTCGTTTTCAAGAAATTTTTCAGAGCCGGGTTTCGCCTACCCTGCGAGGATGCTTTCATCAGCGGTGTTCTCAAACGGTTTGGTTTGCAATTACATCATTTGACGCCGAATGCGTTTACCCGCCTGGGGGCTTTGGTATGGGCTATGAAGATGATGGGAGCCCCCCTGTGTGTGGACACTTTTGTCCAGTTCTACGCGTTGCACAAGAGACCGAAGAAGATTCGGGACGAAAGGACTGATGAGCATTGTGTCGTGCAATTCGGGGCTTATACCTTCATCCCAAAGGGAAACATTCGTCTTGCTCCCACGTTGTGCAACAAGTGGTCGAGATGGACGCAGTTCTGGTTCTACGCCCGGGTCAGCGCCAGGAACGAAGATGACGCGACGAGATCCGGCCTGCCTGTCAACAGCGCTCTTGAGAGCCGAATGGTGCCTATGTGGGCAAAATTCCATGCGTCCTTTGTTGAGAACGCAGAGGGGGATGCCGAAGCCACTATGGCCTTTCTTGCAACCTTAGGGAGGCAAAGTACTCGCGATCTGGTCGAGGAGTGGATCGCTATGGAGGTTCGGCCCTTGAGTGCTAAGGTTCGATTCGTCATCGAGCCTCCCAACTACAGCTACGAGACTATTCAGATTCAAGCTGCGGTTCCGTCACGCTTTCATTCGCAGAAAGTGTTCATGGATTTTGTAACTGACGAAGCTGATGCTATCCTTGGGGCGGTTGGTACCCGTGAGTATAACATGGCTCAAGAAATCATTGGAGAGAATGCCCGAATTAACAGGGCTTTCGATGCTATGGGCGTGCCTTACCCGCACCGGCTGACTCCGGCCGAAGCCAAGGCCGAGAAGGCCGTGCGAAAAGCTACTTATCGCGGAAAGGGCGTTGCTCGAGATTTGGCCCCGCTTGAACGAATCAAAAAGCAGAAGACATCTTAGCCGAGGAAACCGAAAGAGGCTAGGGATATTGAGGTAGGTCGTATCCTGGCTAAGGTTCCGGGTCGGCGTAGCTGAAAGGTTACATTCGGCCGCAGTCGCGCCTTTGGTGTTGTTGATTCCACCTTGGTACTTTGCCTTGTCTTCTCCGAGGAATTTTGTCTATGCTTTCGGCAACTTGTTTGGCTTGCTTTTGTCTTTTGGGGCTGTTATATTTTTGCTTTCATTAATGTTCATTCGTATTGCATTTGTGCAGGTAATCTCAAGTGATTCAGAAGACATGGCCGGCAAATCTGTCAAGGCCCCTCTCGAGACTTTGAAGGATGCCGGCGACTCGGTCTCTCAAGGGCCAAGCTTTGCTGCCATCAAGCGGCCACGGTAGCCTTCCGCAGCTACGAATGCTGCGACTTCCCTTCCGTTGCAGAAGAAGCAGAAGTCCAGCAAGGATGCTCTGGCTTCGGCCGCAGCCCCCCCTTCGTCGTCGACTCCCAAGGCCACCCCGGGTAAGTCTCGGTTCTACCGGGAGTTCGTCAAGACTTCCGGCGTTTTCAGGGATTGCCTTTTCGGGCATGGTACACTCTCCCTTGGAAGTCATTCTAGTGACTTTGGGGAGACCGTCGTGTACTCCGGGGTTAGCTCTCCCGAGGAGATGAGCCCACGAAGAGAGAATACTTACAAGCTTGCTCGTTGTCTAGGAGCATATTCGGACGCTCGGGTGGTGGCTGGAGTGGATCCGCGCGGTCTGCCCCTCCTTCCTTCGGAAGGGGGGGGGGTCATATTCGGCGTAGATTGCTCCACCTCCTTTACAGCCCTCAGACTGAGAAGGAGCTGTTGAAGATGGAGCCCCAGCGGCTCTTCGACGCCCTCAACTTCTATGCTCCCGGGGTGAGCTTTAGTTTCGCTTTCCGTTTTTTGAATGTAAGTTTCGTGTTACTTACAGTTTCGTGCTTGTTTGATTTTCTTTTAAAGTCGATGCTTGTTGCCCGAACCCTGGAAAAGAAATTCCAGGGCCAGGGCAGCAAGGCCCTCGATGCCGAGAAGGCCAAGTCCGAGAGGTTGGCCAAGGACTTAAAGCAGGACAATTCGCAAAAGCTGAAGGCCGAATCCCGGGCTGAGACGGCCGAGAAGAAGTCGACTGACTTGGAGCAGAAGGTCAAAGACCTAGAGGATGAGCTGGACGCCGAGAGGAAGCGTAACCAGGCGGTTACGCTTGCTACGGAGCGCGAAGTCAAGGCCGGGGTTTCGGCCTTGCAGTAGCTGCTGGCCTCCTTCGGCGATGAGGCCATCCCGCCGTAGGGGCTCGGCTATGGGGAGACTCTTCCTTGGCTGGTATAGGAGCTTCGGGACCTGTATGCACGAGTGGAGACCGGAAGGGGCTATGCCTCTCTCGAGACCCTTCGGGCATTTGGCTCCGCCCTGCATGAGCTTGGATGCCCTCATATTGAGGCCGTGGAGCCGAAGGAGGATCCGGGGGAGTACTGGCGGACTCCTGCTCCGGTACTCTCGGTGGCCGGCAAATTTTATGAGGGCTTTTGGCAGAAGGGCGGAAAAGACCTTGCCTTGTTTCGCGCGGCTGAATCCCGGGCTTCGGTTAGTTCAACTCTTCCTAACCTTGACTCTTTCATCTTTTTATGGGATTCGACCTTTCGTGACCTTAGTATTGATGAACTGCTCGGCTGGTTACGCAGAACGCTCAGGAAAAGGAGGAGATTCGCGCCAAGGTGAACGCTTTCGTGGAGGAGCGGGACGGCCGAAACTCTCGCGACGAATCTGGCAGCCCCTCCACTGACGTCGGAACGCCTCCAGCTCAGGGAAACGCCGAAGCCGATGATGCTAGGGTAGATATTGTTTAAGGGGTTCTTTGATTTGGTCATGTTGACCTGTGTGCTATAATGATACAAGTTTGAGTTATTGTTAACTCTTTTGACAGGTTCCCGGGGAGGGGACCTTTGAATTTATGGAAGATGTTCCTTTAAAAATCGAGCGTGACGGATTCGGCGTGAGCGGGGCCTCTTGGCTTAGATTTCGGGAGAAATTTCCCGACCGAATGAGCGATTTCTTTGTGTCACGTCGGCGAAAGATTGTTCAAAACGGGCAACGAATGCTCAATTTCTAGAGCACTTTCGTCCCTTCTGTTAGGCAAAGAAACCTAGTTCGTGGTATTTTGCTTGAGCCGAAAATGGAGGTGGAAGATGAAACTGTCGTACTTCTGGCTCCTAGGTACCGATATTGTTCTGTTAGGGACCTTGGGCTGAACTGATTATGAAAATGTTGTTTCGTGCATCGCTACGCTCAGTATATGATATTTCATTTCTCGCAAATGATAGGTCTTCTGTTTTAAGAAACCCCCTCCCCCTTTTTGCGGGGAATGAAAGTCATATGGTGAGCCGAAAGTGATTTTGCTTAATCGATCTGGATTTTTGTTTACATCTCGCTTACACTGCATGTGGTCTATTTGTCGTGGAAGTAGACCTGGCATACCTTGTAGTTGATCGCTACTTTGTTCTACATTCGGCCGTCTTGGAGCCGCAGCTTTTCCTGGGTTCTCAGCTAGCTGGTAGATGAGGCCAGAGGTTAGCATTTAAATGCCGAACCTTTGAGGCCGAGGCGAAGGCTTGACATTGTTACGTGGCAAGGTTTAGCAGGTTACGGCACGTTTTGAAGTAGGGCTCTCGACCTTCTTATGCACTCGACCAGCTTCAGAGTTGCATCTGACATGTCGGTGGAGATGAACTCGTGCGATGTTGAATGCTATGTTAGGTTTTGCCAGAGCATTCGGTGCTTCTCCTTTCCGATGCTCTGGTGGGTTGGGCTAGTCATTCGCTGAAACCCTGATATTGTCGGCCACCTTGAGTAATCATTGATGCGCCTGAGTTGGTTGATGTACTTCTTGCGCAGCTCTCTTATTGCTAGACCAGAGGATCTCTACGTGGTATACTTATATTTTGCCAAGCTCTTTCCTAGCTCAAGCTTGTGGGCAAGCTGTTAGAGCTGCTCGAAATTCAACCCTCTCTTTCTGAGTGGCCGAATGCTACCACTACCTTCCTGACTCCTCTCAGTCCTAATGATCCAAAGCTCTGTGTAGGTTGTGATCCCTCTTGTATTGTGTCTGCTTGTGGCTATTGAAAGGCTTTCCCTCTACAGCTTGTGGCTGTTTCTTGAGGGATAGGCGGCCCTTGGGTATTGTTTTATAGTCATTTTGCTTGTCCTTTCCCGGATCTTGAGCTTTTATTGTCTCGATTGCCCGAGTACATGTCCTTACAACGCGCACCTTGGTGCACCCTTTATTGATTGGGCATACCTGCTTTAGTCCTTTCTGGACTTAAATGGCTGTTTGCCGTAGTCCATTTTTTTAATGCCTTGGCTGTGCTTTAATAGCCAAGTGACATTTTTGCAGGTTTTTCTGCTTGTGCCCCGATTTTGACTCTTGGGTCAATTTCGGATAGCTTGGGCTTGTTTGCCTTAGCTATATGTTTTGGAAGTTGTCACTTTCCGACTTCCTCCGGACTTTCGGTCCTTTCTGACCTAGGTCTTTCGGCTTTTCTGCCCTTGTTTGCTGATCTCTTCAGCATATACCCTTTTCGGGCACGTTGTATGCCGAATATATCAAGTGTGATTTAGTCACTTCTTGTTTTCGGCCTTCTGTTTCGTCTTTGCTCTATGTTTGGGGAAAAGAACCTTTATAAGGGGTTCATGACCGACTGTTTCCAGGTTGCCTCATTAAAAAACCTCACACCCTCGAAAGGGTTTCCCCTGTGAGGAAAAAGAGTGCAACCCTTCTGTAGTTTCGTACCTTACTTATTACAAACCATGACAAAACAGGAGAAAGAAAATTACAACTCCTAACTTAGGGAGGATTCGTCACGCGTAGAACATGCGGAGGTTGTCCGTGTTCCACGTGTGAGTGGTCTCGTCGCCTTCTTCTGTTCTCAGCCAAAATACCCCAAGCTTGACCATGCTTGCGACGACGAAAGGCCCGTACCATTGGGATTGCAGCTTGCCCTGCTTGTCCGCATGCCGAATCAACACGAGGTTGCCTGGGTAGATGTTCTTTCGTAGGACCTTCTTGTCCCGCCAGCTTTGTGTCTCCTTGTGGTAGTTGTCGAGGTTTCTTGCCGCCTGCAACTTTCGGAATTCAGATGTGTCAGCATCTACAAACCTTTGGATTTCGGTTACATCGGCTATCTGTGTACGAAATGAACCGAGCCTCAGCTCCTCTGGACTTATGGCCTCTTCCCTGTATAACAACCGAAATGGAGTGAATCCGGTTGCCCGGGACTTGGAGATGTTGTGACCCCAGACCGCAATAGTCATTTTGGCCAGCCACTTTCCTTTGCTTGCGTCCTACAGAGACTTGGAGACGGCTGTAAAGATTAGGCCATTGGCCTTTTCGACGGCCCCATTGCTTTGTGGGTGGTATACTGATGCGAAAGTCACCTTGATCGAAAGTTCCTCGCAAAAATTTCTAAACTCGGTTGAGTCAAATTGCTTGCCATTGGCAACTGTTATGTAGGATGGAACCCCGAAGCAGCAGAAGATCTGCTGCCATACGAAGCTGATCAGAGTCGACGAAGTGATTCTGGCAAGAGGCCGCGCTTCTATCCATTTGGTGAAATACTCAAGTGCCACTGCTGCGAATCTCACATTTCCTGGGGCTGTTGGTAATGGCCCTACTATGTCTACCCCCAACGCTGTAGAGGCTAGGTGGGCACTATCGACCTGGTCGGGTTGGAAGGTGCGTTTTGCTTCTTAGCGAACATTTGGCAGCTTTCGCATGTTTTGACCAGTTGCTTTGCGTCTTCGGCTGCTGTTGGCCAGTAAAAACCTTTTCTCATTGCTCTATGGGCGATTTCATGTGGCCCCCTGTGTGCTCCACACATGCCCCCATGTATTTCGTCCAAGAGCTTTCGTCCTTCTTCAGTGCTGATGCACTTTAGCTTTGGTGCTACGATGCCATCCTTGTATAGCTCGCCTCTTATGATGGACTAGTGCTTGGTTCGTGACTCCATTTGCTGCTGTTCGTGCTTGGATTCGGGCTCATAAGTGCCAGTTAGAAATGCGAATATGGGGCTCCTCCAGTCATGACTTGCGATGACATGAACTGCTCTTGGTACGTCCTCTTCTTCTCTAATTGCTTTGACCGAAAGTTGCTGGAAGAATACGTCCGGAGGGGTCAGGATCCCAAGGGCTGCTGCCTTCGCCAGTTCATCGGCTTCTCTGTTTTCGCTGTGTGGTATATACTTTATTGAGAACCCGGCGAAGTGCTTCTCCATTGATCTTACTACCTGTAGATATCTAATTAGTACTGGCTCCATGGCCGTATACTCCTTTTCACAGTGTCCGCTCACTATTTGGGAATCTATACGAATGATGCATCTCTTGACGCCCATGGCCCTTAGCTTCCGGAGTGCAAGCAGCACGGCTTCGTATTCGGCCGTATTATTGGTGCTTGTGAATTGTAGCTTGGCTGCGTATCTGATGGGTGGTCCTTGCTGAGGTGTAAGTATGGCCGCAATCCCAGCACCTTTGTCACACCAGGCTCCGTCACAGAACGCTGTCCAGATAGGTTCGTCAAAAACCATCGGATTACCTTTGGCTGCCGGTGTCCAGTCTGCTATGAAATCTGCTATCGCCTGGGACTTAATGGCTAATCTGTGTTCGTAGTCGATTACAAATTCATTCAGCTCGGCTGCCCATTTGCCAACCCTGCCAACAGCTTCACTGTTCCTGAACAAAGCTTCTAGGGCTGAGAAGAAATGACCCGAATCCTGTGTGCTTGGAAGTAATGCCTCAACTTTCGGCTTGCCATCAGGACCGTGTAAGCTATCTTTTCCAATTCTGAATAATTAAGCTTTGCTGCCGAAAGGGCTTCGGATACATAATAGATAGGAAATTGCTTGAGCTTGTTTTCGTGCTCTTTCTCTTCGATCAGAACTGCGCTTACCGCAACCGGAGATGCTGCCAAGTATAACAATAGAACCGCCTTTGGGGATGGTTTCGACATGGTAGTCAGGTTGGTAAGATAATCTTTCAGGTCTTGGAAAGCTTTCTGCTGATCAGGTCCCCATTCAAAATCTGCGCTGTCTTTGAGCACTTTGAAGAAAGGCAATCCTTTTTCGGCTGATCTTGAGATGAACCTGCTAAGAGCTGCTAGACGGCCTGTAAGTCGCTGAACCTTCTTTCGGCTATCTGGGGGCTTCATGTCTACGATAGCTGCAATCTTGTCTGGATTCGCCTCTATGCCCCTTGCTGACACGAGGCACCCGAGCATTTTGCCCTTTGTGATGCCGAAGATGCATTTCTCTGGATTTAACTTAAGTCCGCTTCGCCTTAGATTCGTGAAAGTTTCTCGTAGGTCGCTGATATGTGATTCTTTCGAACTGCTGATCACTACTATATCATCCACATAGGTAACCAGATTTTTCTTTTTCTTCTGTTCTCTAAATACCTCGTCCGACATTCTGGAGAAAGTGGATCTGACATTCCGTAAGCCCTCGGGCATTCGCTTGAAACAGGTCCCCCCGGAGTAATAAAGCTTGTCTTCTCTTCGTGCTCTGGATTCAGATGTATCTGATGATACCCGGAGAAACAGTCGAGCAAGCTCATTCTTTCACACCCTGAGGCTAAGTCAATCAAAGTGTCTATTCTGGGGAGAGGGTACGGATCCTTCGGACATGCCTTGTTTAGGTCGGTAAAGTCTACACACATTCTCCACTTTTTGATGTTAGGGTCGGATGTTTTCTTCTGGACCATCACCACGTTTGCCAACCATTCGGGGTATTGGACAGGCCTAATCACCCCTGCATCTGAAAGCCTCTGGACTTCGTACCGCTGCTGCTGCGGCGCTTCTTTCTTCGGATAGCTTCCTCAACCTCTATTTCTTAGGTTTTACAGTCGTTGCTATGCTCAAATTATGCTGAGCCAAGCTTCGGCTTACCCCCTTTAGGTCCTCGGCTGACCATGCGAACACATCTGAGTTGGAGTCAAGGAACGCGGACAGCTAGGCTGCGTCGTCAGGTCGAAGCTCAGCGCCAATTATGATCTCTCTTTCAAGACCTGTAGTAGATAGCGGGACTCTTTTTGTAGATTCGGCTGCTTCTACTTTTGGTTCTCTTACCCTTTCGGTCTTGGGTTCCGGCTCTTATTTCTCGTCATCCTCTCTTTCGGTCAGTGTCACCTCGTTGATCATGCTGTAGCCAGGTATCGGCTTTGCATCTATCTTTCTGGCTGCTTCCTGATCTCCCCACATGGTCACCACACTGAAAGGGGACGGTATCTTCATAAACAGGAAACTTTGTTTGATGACTGCATCGAACTTGCTTATGGTACCTCTGCCGAATATCGCTGTGTAAGGATAGTCTATGTTGACTATGTCGAATGTGATAATTTCGGTTCGGCATAAGCCAACTTCACCGAAAGTTACTGCAATGTCTTTCTTTCCGATTGCATCTATTCTTTTTCCTCCGAATCCGAACAAGGAGTTACCCGCTGGCTGTAATAATCTTCGGTCCATGTCCATGGTTTCGAAGGCCTTGATAAACAGAATATCTGCCGAGCTCCCATTGTCTACCAGGATATTGTGAAGTTTAAACTTATCCACGTGTGCAGTTGCCACGAATGCGTCTGCGTGCGGGTAATCTCTTACCCGGAAGTCAGTTTCGTCGAATGTGATTGGAACCATCGACCAGGCGGGCCTGTTCAAGGGTAACCTTGGCGTTACTGTGTGTACTCTTCTCACGTAATCTCTTCTGGCTCTCTTGTTCTCATGCTCAAGATTAGATCCACAAGTGATTGCATAGATGTGCCCCTGAGATGGCAGCACCGAATCTACAAGTCTACTATCTTGGTTGCCTTCGGGCTTCATGTGTGCATTTTGTTGCGGTTGCTCTAGGTTTGCTTTGGGGAAGATGCTGCCATCGAGGGAGGCTGAGGTTGTGGTACGTAACCTGGATGGTTCCATGAATACTGATGATGGTGAGCCGGATGCGTCGCTAGCTGTTGCACGATCGGGGGTGGTGGTGGCAGCTGAGTGTGCTGATAGCCGAAATAGGCATTCGGCTGCACTCCCGTTGTTTCTCTCATGTTGAACACATGCTTGGGTGCTTGACTACCTTAAGAACTTTCGTCCTTCGTTTTCTGTTCCTTGGCCATCTGTCCATATTTGCAATCTCTGCAGAAATGCCCTGCATCTTCGCCACAGACGAAACAGTATGGTATCCTTGGTCCGTTTCGACCTCTTCCACGCCCTCTGCCTCTCTGGCTTCGGCCACCTCTGTTAGATTGAGCTGATTTTGAATTTGAGGCATCCACAGAACCTGGTTCTTGATTAGATTCGACCACTTGAGCCGAATCGTTTTGTACATTGTTGACTGGGCGGAAAGCCTTGCCACCTCTCTGAGTGTTGTTCGCGTTCGGGTGAGGCGATTGTTGTTTCTCATCCTTTCTTGCTGCCTTTCTTCTTTTTAAGCCTTCCTCTGACTTGGTGAATTTCTTGATCTGGTCGTATAACTCAGTCAAGGTCTTGGGCTCTTATCTATCTAGAAGCGCCGCACACTGACCGATGGTCATGCCTATCTTTTCGAGGTATTGGGTCAATGATTCTCCGTCTTCTTGCTTGAGCTTTAGGAAATCCCTGGTGCCCTTTTTCAAGGCCCGGAAACCCTCAAAGGTGATGATCAATTGCTCTCTTAGCTGCTTCCAGCTTCTTATCGATAGCGGACGAAGGACAATGTACCATTCATGCGCGATGTCTTCTACTGCCATGATGAGAGATTTTTGCCAAAGTAACCGCATCTCCTCCTACCGAATGTACTGCGGCTTCGTAGCTTGCGATGAACTTCCTTGGATCTGATTTTCCATTGAAGGATGGCAATCTGGGCTTGTACCCTACCGGCCACGGGCTTAGCTGCAGTTCCGGCGCGAGCGGCGAAACCGGATCAACTTCCCCATCCGCGACGAAACTGGTTCTTGCTCCCCCTTGGGATGGTGCTGTGTTTTTTTCCATCTGCGCTATCTCCCGAAGCAAGTTTTCTTTCTCGATTTCGGCCAGTTTTAGCTGCTCACGAGCCGAATCTTCTCTTCGCTTGGCTGCCTCTCCTTTCATCATTGCATCCTTCTGAGCCCTCAGCTCTCTGAGTTCAGCTTGCCTGAGGCTCAGTTCTTGTATCAGCCTGGAACGCTCCTCTTGCTCATTACCGGCTGCTTCTTGTTCGTGTGACTGATCCTCTTCCAAATCTTCTCCGTCTTCTGGAAGTGCGGAGCCTCCTGCTCCGGAGGTGCCTGGGCCGGTTAAGGCCCCATGACCGGTGGCCGCGTCTTCTGCTTCGCCTTGGCCCTGACCTGCCGGGGTAATGACCTCGATCGGAGGATCCGACGGGGGATCCGCCGGAGGAGATCCGGCCGGTGCCGCCGGCGCTGCCTTGGGTCTTCCTCGCCCTGGAGCCATGGGTTGCCCGCACAACCACGGTGGGCGCCAATGTTGGTGTAGCCCTGAAGTAGGCTACCCCCTAGCAGGACGAATCACTCAACTAGACTAAAGTCGACACACGAAGGTGTATGCGAAACTGGAACACTCTTTCTATTAATCTCTGATCTGTCAATACAATGCCCCTTGGGGTCTATTTATAGTCCGTAGACTCTTACAATTCCAATTTTACCCTCCTACCAACTCTGGATTCCCCGTGCTCCTCGCCGGCAAACAGGGGTAGAACGGTATTTTCTCGCCTCGCGATCCCACCAATTCTCGACGAGTCTTTCGGCACCGGACCACGAGCACCTGCAAGACAGCATCGGACGACATTCGTCGAGAACTTTCTTTGGTCGGGCGGGCGAAGGTATTGGGTTTCGACCGCCGGCTCCGGTGAAGCTAGGTCCAAACGCCAGGGATGAAAGTGTGAGCATTCTTCATGTCTGGCCGAATGCCACTGCCTTCGTCCCTTCTCATGTGATCCCCCAGACGGTCACCGAGGACGGAAGCCCCAACATTCGGCCTTCCCTGCCGAATGCTAAGGCTTACGCCCTTCTTCTAGCAGCCCCCACCGACAAGGCTAGGCGGACGGGCGCATCCCGGCCTATCACGACCGAATGTCCCTTCTTTCGTCCGCGAGTTACGAAACTTCGAGCCTTCGGTCCTGACAGCCCGTGTTCCTAGACTTCAGGGACTCTTTGAACCCGAATCTGAGAGCTTTCGGCCTCTCCCCAACAGGCGCCGAACAGGGATTGGATGTACAGGCCGAGGATAAGTGTGGATTTCGTTGATAATCTGCGAAACAAGTTTATGCCCGTCGTGCAGAAGCATCGAATCAGTCAGGGTTCGAAAGAAATGGTGTGCCCGTGCTATAGCTGCAAGCATATGTTCTTACACAAGGATGATGTCGTGATGGAGCACTTGATACGGTTTGGTTTCATCAAGGAGCCGAGGTACACCGTGTGGAAGTATCATGGCGAAAAAGAACCGAGTGTTGCGGCCGGTTCATCTGGAGGACCCTCGTCAACTGCAACGACGGAAACAACGGTGGTGGACGAAGGACGACAACAACCCCCACCATCAGATGGAGAAGCAGTTGATAATCGTGATTACATCACCGTAAATGAACTGCTTGAAGACTTGCCAGAAGACAATGCGGGTGGAGATGATGGTGAATAGTCAGTAGTTGATGACATGTCGCCCGAGGATGCTGATCTTTTCGAGGATATTGCTAACCTCAAAGATGAAGATGATGTGTTGTTTGGCAATCTAAGATGGCTCGATAATTTTAGACAGATGAAGCAGGCGAAAATTGACCCTCTCTACAAAGATGACGCCAAATGTCCGAAGCATTGCACGGTGCTACGTTTTAACCTAACGATGTTGATGCTGAAGGCTCGCCACGGGTGGTCAGACACGAGCTTCAATGACCTGTTACGGGTCCTCGGTGACACTGTTTTACTCGAGGGGAATAAGGTGCCCGCCAATACCTATCGGGCGAAGAAGCTGATTCATCCTGTGGCGATGAAGCTTAGGAAGTTTCATGCGTGCCCTAACCATTGTATTCTATACCGGGGTAACTATGCGGACTTGCACAACTGTCCGCAATGTGGAGTGAGTCGTTACAAGAGGAATGTTGGCTGTCGTGCCGCCGATGAGGAGGGACCGTCGAGAGGGCCCAAGAAGCAGAAGACGGGCAAGAAGAAGCAGATGCCACCTCCTGAGGACAAGGAAGAAGAGGGTTACACCCAGAGGAAGATCCCTGCCCTATCGGTGTGGTACCTACCCGTGCTCTGCGTGCAATTTTTGGGAACCTAGAGGATGCCAAGCTGATGTCCTGGCATGCATCAGCGGAACGCACGAAGGGCGATGGCAAGCTGCGACACCCCTCGGATGCCAAAACGTGGAAACACATCAATGACATGTTCCCGGAGTTTAGGGACGAGCCCAGGAACATCAGGTTCGCATTGAGTACTGACGGGATGAATCCGTTCGGAGACCAGTAGCACGCACAGCACCTGGCCGGTCACCCTCACCATATACAACCTGCCTCCCTACGAGTGTCTGAAGCGCAAATATCTTCTACTGGCCATGCTAATTTCTGGACCAAAGGGGTCAAGATTATAGATGCGTCCGAGAAGAAGAAGTTCACTCTAAAGGCCATGATAATGGCCACCATCAGTGATTACCCTGCTCTCTTTTCATTGTCATGGCAGATTAAAGGGAAGACAGCTTGCACAGTTTGCATTGAGAATACCTGCTCCATTTACCTTAGTGGATCCCAAAAGACGGTGTATATGAAGCATTGTAAATTCCTCTGCAAAGAACACAAGTACCAGGAAACTTCGATGGATGAGTTCTTTGACGGCGAGCCAGAGAAACGGAGGAGCCGGAAAGGGTAAAGTACAGGCCAAAGGTGTTTGAAATGGTGAAGAACATAAACCACGAGTTCGGAAAGAAGAAGAAAGCCGGTGGGCCAAAGCCAAAGAAGAAGTGGAAGCGGAACAAAACGGCAGTGGAAGAAGAAGAAGAAGAAGAAGAAGAAGAAGAAGAAGAAGAAGAAGAAGAAGAAGAAGAAGAAGCAGAAGCAGAACCCAATCTGGCACCGCCCAAAGTCCCATTCAAGAAGCAGTCGATTTTCTTCAAGTACCTGCCATACTGGAAGATGCTCTATACACCCCATGCCATCGATAACATGCATCTACAGAAGAATGTCTTCGAGAGCTTGGTCGGGATTTTGCTAGACATCAAGTCTAAGACGAAGGACGGTGTCAAGTCACATCAGGATCTTGCTGACATGGGCATCAGGCCCGAACTTCACTCGACACCCTAGGGGAATAGCGGAAAAGTCGACCTTCCAGCCGCGAGCTACAATCTGACACGGGATGAAAAGAGGGATTTTTGCAAATGGCTCAAGGATGTCAAAGTGCCGATTGGTTTCTGTTCCAACATCAAGAGCATTGTATCGATGAAAGACCTCACACTGTCAAACTTCAAGGCCCATGACTGCCATGTCATGCTGACGGTGTTCCTTCCAATTGTGATTAGGTGCATCGGCCCAGAGTTCTTGAAGATGGTCGTTACACGCCTGTGCTACTTTTTTAATCGCATCACAGAGAAGATCATCGCTGAAAAGGACCTCCCTGCACTAAAAGAGTTCATCGCGGAGACTATGTGCCAGCTCGAGATGTGCTTACCACCGTCTTTCTTCGATATTATGCCACACCTCATGATACACATGGTCGATCAGATAGAAGAACTGGGGCCTCTCTACCTACAAGAGATGTGGACGAACGAGCGGTTCATGTCCTCTCTTAACAGATCCGTCCTTAACTGTGCATACCCAAAGGGCTCTATGATCGAGGCATACACAAACGGGGAGGTCGTTAACTGCTGCACTAGATACATCCGGGATGGAAATGCAATCGGCCTACCCGACCACCCGCACGAAGGCAGAACTGCGGGGAGAGGCTGCGTGGGGAGGAAAGTACTGTAACATCTGTTGACGGTCACTAACGACATATTTTTCCCGTCAACTTACTACCATAAAGGGAGTAAAACTGTACATTTCTATACTCATATACTTTTATCACTAATAAAATTCCACTTGTAGTATCTAGTATTTTATTTTGCAGATTTATAATAAAAGCAAGTGGAAAACTGACCAAAGTACGCCATCCGGGGAAGCGCATTCTTGCAAAATACAAGCCCAGGAGCAAATCGACCCAAAACATCAAAATTGGGCCGAGCCAAGCCCGGCCCACAACTTTTCAAGACGAAGGAAGCCAACCCACCAATACCCGGGCCAGGCCGAGCCCAGGGGGGTGCGCGCGCACCACCTGGTGCGGCCGCACCCTCCCTGAGGCGGTTTCGGCCCAGCCTCGGGGAGGCGGTTCATGAACCCGCCAAATGGGGGTTACCGGCGTGGGATGGTCGGTTTGCTCGATTAGGAATGTTTACTGTGTCGGTTTTGGTGTAAATTAGCACTTAGGCCCCTCCTCCAAGTGTATAAGTAGTCCCCCTCTCTTCCTCTCTCAACACACACCACTTGGAGTCCAGCAAACCAGCATTCTTCCTCTCTCTACCACCTCTACCTCTCTCTCTTCTTCTACTTCTTCTAGTTCTTCTTCTTCTTCTTAGTTCTTGGTTAACACTTGGAGTAGAAGAGCTACAAGGAGGGCTTGTCTCCTAGAAGAAAGTGCCTTGGTAATATATCTTCTCAATGGAGCATTCTTCTATTTGCAAGTCTTATATCTATGTTCTTGGCCTAACTTATGAACTAGAGTATAGTCTTGTTCATGTTCTTGTGTTGGTATATGAACTAGCATATAGTTTACATATCATAATCTTGACATGTTCATCTCAGTTCTTCATCGATCATCATATGACTAACTTGATTAGAGGTGGGATATCGGTTCGTTGTTCCTTCGGGTTTGCTCTTGTTCTAGTCCGTCCATTCGACGAGTGGGGATCCTAGGGGGGACAAGAGTAGTGCTCTGATATGCGGGCATGGTGCCCGGGTATTATGACACCTGCGAATATGAGAGCATGCCACGGTTGAGGGGGTAGGCGGCTGGGTCGTGACAAGCCTTGACCGTCCCTTGAAATCCCCCCACGTTCGTATGTGATGTAGGAGTTCGTAAATGCCTTGGTGGGAAGCAGACTTCCTGGTGGGGTCTCCCCGGTATCCTAGACCTAACCATGCTTAAATCATGTTTGCATATGATCCTAACTATTCATTTGTATGGCCATGACTAGATACATTACAATTACTCCATTAGGTTATTCATTTATTCTTTATCTATTTTCTTTAATAAGCTAGCATATTAAATGTACTAGGTGTCTTCGCTAGGTGCCCTAATACTAGTTGTGTAGCAGTCCAGTACTCACGGGGTGTGGAAATGTACTCTATTTGCACATTGTCTAATGCCCCAATCGCAGAAGCGATGCGTGTGATAATCGATGTGCAGGTGACTGGAACAGCAACTTTTGTAATAACATGATAAAGGTTCCTACACATCTCTACCACTGGGGCTACCTTCACCTTATGGACAACGGCATAGAGAAGCTTGAGTTCTGTCTCATTCACCCATCTAACCCCGTGTCTAGGAAACAATGCCAAAGACATCCAGCGATGAATAAATCTAAGTGATGGGTGCTGGATTTGTGAGTGGCGAGGCTTGAAGACACCGGTCTCGTGTGCACCGGTAATCTCTTCCCAAAACTGTGGTCGAACGAAGCCAGGCAAAGCAGCATCCAAATCTAATGCACATCTGTAACTAAAGCCCAAGTGACTAGCTAGTTCCGCCCACTTGATATGATAAGAATGACCGAAAAGGCGGAAAGAAATTCCTAGCTTATCCTCTACCAAAGTGCATAGAAACTGGATTGTTAGGTGGTGAGAACCTTCCTCCTCGAGAGGGGGATAATCCTGCCACCCTACTGCTTTCCAAATGGTATGGAGTTCATCGTCCATACCTGTTTGTTCGAGAAGGTCGGGGTCGATCCCAGGTGTGTGTTGGAACACACGATCCTTGAGGAGGAGATATGCTTGCATCTCCCGGGCTCCCCTGATGTCGAGGTATGGAGCGTCGGCTTCGTCGAGGGTCGGGGGAGCTTGAGCTTCTTCTTCCCCGACTGGTGCAGCATCTTCTTGCATGGGAGAGTTTTCTTGCTCGTCGAGGTTGAATGAGCTTGTGCTTGTTTGCCGCGAGCTGTGTCTTGATGATCGCCTCAATCCGCTGAAAATCTTCCCAGCTTTCTTCATGGCTACTGCAAAAAAATGATTGAACGAGACCTCGGGTGTGCAAGGGTTAGATGAAAGTATGAACTTTCACACCCGTGATCTTGCTCGGCACGATGTTTTTGGTGGAGAAAATGGAGTGTAGAACAAGTGGGAGAGAGTGTGAGAGTGAGAAAGAGTGAAAATGGAAGGTGGGTGCTCTCACACCGGTTCTCGGGCTATTTATAGCCGAGCAAACGGCCTGGGCGCGCGTTGCTCAACGGATAGGAGCCGTTGGCGAAGGCGGGGCCCGCCAGCGGGCGCCGGCGGGTGCGGCCACACCCCGCCCGCGGCGGCCGCCGTTGTGCTTTGGCGGGCGTGCTCAACGGTCAAAAAGTTTGTGATTTGTTGTTTGCTCGCTGTATTTGGTTCGACCTTTTTTCTCCCCTTCTTGATTTTCTCCAAAAATTTTCAAAAATCTTGCTTTTTTTTTTTTTATATACTAAACATTTATTTAGAAAATATGTTTTATTTAGGAGATTATTTTTCTTAGTTTTTCATAGAAGAATTTATTTTATTTATAAAGATCTTTATTTTAGCTTTTTCAAAATATTTACTTATAGATTTTTATGTAATAAATATTTTTGTTTATTTTGATAATAAAATATTTTTTATAAAACATTTTTTTTAAATATACCCCATTTTTTTTTTAGAGGGCAGGTTATTTATAGTCACTGTCGACTCTCCTCGCTATCTGGGCGGGAAGCACCGCCGGAGGGGTCTTGGAGTCGATCCTTTGATGCACCATCTTGGCTTCTCTGTCGTTTTCTTGGGGGCGCATCGCTGTTGTACCCAATAAATGGGCATTTAACCGCCTTACTCTCGGCGTGGAAGACTATGAAGCCTTTCCCCATGCAGATATCAGCTTTGGCCGTATAGAGAAACGATCTCCCCAGGAGGAGAGACGTATCATCTGATGGGCCCATATCTAGGATCACAAAATCTGCGGGGATGTACTCCGTCTGTATTTTGACTAGCATGTCTTCGAGTATTCCCTCTAGCCGCCTTGTTGATTGATCCGCCATTTGGAGGGACGAAATTGGCGGGAGTAAGTGTTCCTCCATGGATTACATTTGAAGGTGGCCTTGGACATCACATTGATACTGGCCCCAAGGTCACAGAATGCATTGACGAAGGCATGGGGGCCAATAGCGCAACTGATAAGCGGACGTCCAGGGTCGCCCTTCTTGGCAATGAATGGCGAGCTCATAGGGATCTTCTTTAGCTCATCGGGTTGACTGAGCCTCAGAGATATGATGTTAACCGACTCGTGCGGGGTCTCGGGTTGCCCCGGAATCCTGCCCGAGTAGTTAACTGGTACTTGTGCGGCTATCTGGGCCAGCTGTGTTTCTATCATCTTGTTGAAGCTTAGCTGGTTCTTCATAGCTGATGTCAACCCTTCGAGCTTATTGTTCACTCCTTCTAGGATCTTATCTGTTTGGCTTATCTTTTTGGTGAGATTTTCGTTGATCTTGGCTTGGCCCAATACCAGGTCCTTCAACGACGGCTGACCAGGGTTATATTTGGAATTGTTACCCTGGTTACCTTGGAATGGTGGACGGGACTGGTTGTTCCAGCCCTGCTGAGGTTGGTGATACCCGTTGCTGTGGTTGATGAATGCAGCTTCTTCGCGGGTTTCGGGGCAATTATCCCCGAGTGGCCAACTTCACCACATGTCTCACAGGTCATGTGAGCATCGTGGCATAAAGCGGGCGTTGTTGAGTTTGATTGTCACCGGGCGCTCCTCCGGTTTCAAAGAAAAGATCTATTTTTGCGGCAAGCAAATCCGCCTCCTTCACGGTGTGCATGCCTTTTTGTGTTTTATTTGGGGTTACGTCCTCCCCCGGCTACGGTTTTGCCACCATTTTGTCGATGAGGGTTGTTGCCTCATCGATGGTGAGCGATAAGAAGGCGCCACCAGCAGCGGCGTCAAGGTGCCCCTTTGATATGGCCGTGAGACCATTGTAGAAGTTCTGCAGCACCAGCCAATTCTCCATCCCGTGATGTGGGCATGCCAGAATGTATTCTTGCAGCCTCTCCCACGCCTCCGGAATGGGTTCCATTGATGTCTGCTGGAAATTGGCGATCCTTCCTCTCAGGGCATTGGTTTTGCCCATGGGGAAGAACTTAGCCAGGAACATCGTGGAGCACTTGGCCTACATGTTGACAGCTTCCTTATCCTTGTAGAACCACTGTTTCGCCTTCCCCACGAGGGAGAAAGGGAACAAGCAGAGCCTGATGACATCGGTCTTGACGTCCTTGATGACGATGGTGTCGCACAGCTCAAACAAGTCTTTGGAGATGGCGTTGGCATCCTCGCTAGGCGATCCACAGAATAGGCGGCTCGCACCATGGTGATCAGCCCAGTGCGCAGTTCAAAGTTCTTGTCCGCCACATTAACCACCGGCCCAGTGGGCACGTTGGCGACAGCGGGAGTAGAGAAATCGCGCAGCGACTTTTGGGCCATAGCTTGCTGTTCGGTTGGTGCAGGGATGTCGGTCTCGACTGTCGGGGTTTCGGCTAAAGAAGAAGCGGCACGAGACCTGTTCTTCCTTAGGAGTGCCTCTGGATCGGAGATGAAGTTTTCCGGCAGTTGGAAACCTGACATACACTATCCTGTTTTCATCCACAACAGGAGAAAACATAAAAGATTAGCCTGTATGAGCAAATGGTAGCCACGCACACAGTTCATATTCATAGCCAGCTAGTTTATTGTTTTTTTTTCACAATGCCTTCCCCGGCAACGGCGCCAGAAATGCTTGTTGTGTTTCTTAGCGCAATCACTAGAGACAGGTTAAAAACCCATCCCCAATAATAGCGCCAGAAATGCGCCGCTGACATCCCCAAGTGAAACCACCATGTCGGTGATCCAAACGGGAACGTCAACGGGATAGATCTTGCCATCTTAGATATTTCATCCGCAAGCGCACGGATCTATCATTGTAGCATTTCACCCGGAAGTATTCAGGGTATCGTTATTTATATTTTCCCAAAGGAAGGCATGTGTTTATTAAGCTAGCATGGCATCTGAATAGAGGAACACGTGTTTGCTTAGACCAATTTGTTCATAACAGGGGTAAGCAATAACGGTTTATAGATAGTGTGACACACACTTAAGAATCCACTAGCAAAGGATAAAGAAAATAGATAAAGAATAAATGAATAACCTAATGGAGAAATCTTAATGTATCTAGTCATGGCCATACAAATGAATAGTTAGGATCATATGCAAACATGATTTAAGCATGGTTAAGTCTAGGATACCGGGGAGACCCCACTAGGAAGTCTGCTTCCCACCAAGGCATTTACGAACTCCTACATCACATACGAACATGGGGGGATTACAAGGGACGGTCAAGGCTTGTCACGACCCAGCCGCCTACCCCCTCAACCGTGGCATGCTCTCATATTCGCAGGTGTCGTAATACCCGGGCACCATGCCCGCATATCAGAGCACTACTCTTGTCCCCCCAGGATCCCCACTCGTCGAATGGACGGACTAGAACAAGAGCAAACCCGAAGGAACAACGAACCGATATCCCACCTCTAATCAAGTTAGGCATATGATGATCGATGATGAACTTATATGAACATGTCAAGATTATGATATGTAAACTATATGCTAGTTCATATACCAACACAAGACTTGCAAATAGAAGAATGCTCCATTGAGAAGATATATTACCAAGGCACTTTCTTCTAGGAGACAAGCCCTCCTTGTAGCTCTTCTACTCCAAGTGCTAACCAAGAACTAAGAAGAAGAAGAAGAAGTAGAAGAAGGGAGAGAGGAAGAATGCTGGTTGCTGGACTCCAAGTGGTGTGTCTTGAGAGAGGAAGAGAGGGGGACTACTTATACACTTGGAGGAGGGGCCTAAGTGCTAAATTACACCAAAACCGACCTTGTACGCCTTCCTAATTAGACCAAACCGACCATCCCACGTCGGTAACCCCCAAAAGCAGGTTAATGAACCGCCTCCCGAGGTCGGGGCGAAACCGCCTCGGGGAGGGTGCGGCCACATCTTGGGGTGCTTGGCGCACCCCCCAGGCTCGACCTGGCCCGAGTCTCGGTGGGCTGCCGTCCTTCGTCTTGAAAAGTTGTGGGCCGGGCTTTGCTCGGCCCAATTTTGATGTTTTGGGTCGATTTGCTCCTGGGCTTGTGTTTTGCAATAATGCGCTTTCCCGGATGGTGTATTTTGGCCAGTTTTCCACTTGCTTTTATTATAAACCTGCAAAATAAAATACTAGACTCTACAAGTGGAATTTTATTAGTGATAAATGTATATGAGCATGGTAAAGATTATTTTTACTCCCTTTTTGGTAGAATGTTGACGCTAAAAATATGTAGTTGGTTACCGTCAACAGCCGTCCGCGCACCACCTCGCCGTCGTCAGCCGGTTCTGGGGAGTTACAAGGAAAACCAGCTAGTGCTTTAGTGTCTCCTCGATGCTTTGGTCGTGATGCGCTCGACGGTTTCATGTTTTGCCCGCAGGAACCGCTGGAACACCGTTGCCACCGCCGGAGAGCGCCGCCGCCGCCGCTGTCACCGTCGTCCACCCGCTGCGCTTCGGTCCTAGCCTCAACCAAAGATGAGCCCCGCTCGGGGGTGAGCTTCTGATCATGCCCGCGTCATCCGTTTTCCATTTCTTGCACAGCAGGCGCCGGAACGCCGGTCGCCGGCGAGCTCGGCTCTGCCGCTCCGCCCCAAGATAGCATAGCCGCATCCTCTAGGGACGGGTTTTGGTTTGATTAAGTTAGGGTTTAGGGTCATTTGGAGTATTCTAGAGACGTTGCCGCTTTCATCGTCGCCGGGGAGAGCTCAGGGAGCTCTTCCCAGGGTTGCCGCGCCGCGGCCGCCATGTCCGCCCGGTGATGGTGCCTCGGTGCTCTAGGGTTAGGGTTTTGGGTGTCACGTGATGCGGGTGACGATGGGGAGCAAGCCTGGGCTAGGTCTAGTCGTAGGGAACCTCGTCGCCCGGCGAGTTCTCGCCGGTCAAAATCGGCCGGCGACGAGTCAACCGCGGGGGGCACTGTACACTGGCGTCCGGGTCCGGCCTGTTGCTTTGCTTGGGCCAATTTCGGTCCAAAGTGGCGTTTTTTCTTTTAGAAATTGTTTTCGGTTTTTCTTTAGAAATGAATAGTTTGTTTCTTGCAAAATTCGTAGAAATTCGAAAATAGATTAAAAAATTCTGAAACTTTTTGTAGAGCCTTCCTATGAGCATTTGTGCCCATGAAAAATTTGAAACTTTGATTTTGAGTAGTTCTTGCATGATTTAAAAATACCATCTTTAATTGAAAAATGCATCTTCCATGATTTTTAGAAAATAAAATATATTTCCAAAATTCATGAACTTTTATGTGATCTTTGTTATATGATATGACCTTCTTGTAGAAAAAGTTTGGAGCCATGTTGAGATGTTTAATTTATTTATTATTTTATGCCTTATTTTATTTATTAGAAAAGTTAAGTGTTTAGGTTTGATGTGTGATTTGGATTGCTTGATGAGTAAGAATCATGTCATAGTCAAATGGTCCTTGAGAAATCCTTAGGCAATGGTGATGATATCTTATGTAATTCAATGAGTTGGTTTGTTGGGTTGCAACTTTATCGTGAAGGAAAGTTGTACTCAAGTTGTTTATCATTTCATGCATCCATCAAGCATCATGTTTACCATTCCATCATGCTAAAGCATGCATCATCATTTACGTGTAGTATACGAGAGTGAATTGGATCGTGTTGATGAAGCTTTGGAGAAGATGCATCTTCCAAAGGTGTTGACGTCACGTTCAGGCTTTGGAGGATCCGCTTTGGAATCTAACTTTTTCCTGCAACACAGGCAAGCCCCGGATGCATTTAAACCCTCCCTTGATGTTTTCAAAAGCTTTATATCACTTATGATGATAATATGTTGCATTAAGTGATTAGGAGTTGAGTGATTACCTAATTTTTTGTTGCATGACCATCTTGATTTCCAGTTATTTCCAAAAGAAACCCCGCTAGTGTGAATAGATCGATATCTTTTATGCTTAGCAATGCTTAGACTTCGGTAGAAGTCGAAGGGTGGTTTCACCATTCGCGAGATAAAGGTTTTATCTTTGCTCTTCACGGTTATGCTTTGGAAAAAGAGCACACCATGGTGGTGGTAATGAGAGGAATAATGATTAATTTGAGACCGGTCGGGTAACTTGCACTGAGATTGGAGTCTCTGTGTAGTGTTTCCGGCTGTGTTGGTTAAGCACCGTTCGTTGATCGGATTGAGCGTTATCGGGACTGTTGAACGCATGTTGCGCCGGAGACCGTTGGGTCAAAGGCACAATTATCTGGTTGTCACCCCAGATAAGTCGAAACAAGTACCAACCACATGCTTTGGTAAGCCTGATCTCGGGGGTGTGCCAAATCGGGAATGGCAACCACGCACTGGGAGTGGAGAGATGGCGGGAGTACAAGCTACCCTTAGTGGGTTAAAGTCCCAGGTTGGAGGCGTACTGTATTCTCGGGTGGCGCAGGCCTCGTTCCTGTTTTGGACGAACTGGGAGGTGGTTGATATATGCAAGCTTCGGTGCTACATATATCGTGTGGAAGGGAAGCCCCAGCTGGGTGTTAAATTCGGTTCAAATCGTCCGTGCTTCTCGGTGAAGGAGACCCGATCCGCTGTCACTTTCATCGTAGTTAAGAAATGGAACTAATGAGAAAGTATGGAAGATGGTTGAGAAGTGTTTGATCTAGTATAGGATCACCTAGATTAGGTGATAAACAAATATGAGTTAAAATTTTGAAAGTAAGGATTCACTATTAGTAAGCTTTTATGCAAAATGAGTCCTTGATCTTGCTAAAACCTTAACTTGATTCCCACAGCCTGCATTCCTGAGTCTTCTCCTATTTTTCTTGGTCGGTTAAGTCTTGTTGAGTACTCCCGTACTCGGGGTTCTTTGACCCTTGTTGCAGTCTTGACTCGTCTTTGCTAATCGAGGTTATGTCGGTGGGCTCGACATGATCTAGTTATCCCCTATAGTTCTGTTTTACTTCCGCAATTAAGTTAAGTTTACTCAAATGTAACTTACTCACACTTTGTAAAATTAATGTTATTATTCTTCCGCACTCTGATCTATATTTTTGTAACAAATGTTGTAATGTTGTGGCTACTCCTTTGTTGATCCTGATATGAGGTGTAATCGGGGTTTCTGATGACACCCGACAGGCTTCTTAAGTTATTGGGTACATCTGCATAGCTGTCGGAAGTCTTTGGGACAATGACAGGTGCAGGTGGGCCCGGTAATTAGGAGGTTCTGTCACAAGTACAAACCGATATAGACCAAGAAACAATTGAAGAAGCCCATGACAGCGCTCTGAACCAGTTAGTATCAATGGAAACATGGGTTGAGAAGCATCTGGCCCTGATTCGCAGCAAGGCTGTCCGGCGCATGGAGGGGTGGGTACTGAGACAACACCAGATGAATTTCACAACGTGGATCCGAGAACAGGGGATACCCCTAAACGCGGATACTGAAGAATCGATGCTTGCATACGGCCCATCTAGCCAAATCATCACATGGCAAGGTTATGACATCAACGGATACAGGTTCCACATGAAAGAAAAGGACAACAAGAGCGCGTCACAGAACAGCAGCGTTCGGTATGAGGGCATTGACATGTCCACCGGGAAGCTCAAGACATACTATGGGCAAACCCAAGAGATTTGAGAACTTGATTATGGCAGAGAGCTACAGATACCCCTTTTTCGGTGCCAGTGGGTCAAGTCAACGGCAGTTGATGTGGACGACTTTGGGTTAACCACCGTTCAACTCGAAAGTACTGCAAATGATGAGTGGGTACTCGCAAGTCACGCGGCCCAGGTAGCCTACTACCCGATGCCCAAATCACAGGGCAAAAAGCATCTACATGTGGTTGTGGGAGGGAAGCAAAGGATCGTGGGAGCCGATGGAGTGCAGAGTCCCGAAGAGTACAACAACTACGCAGAGTTTACGCTCTTTACCGATCATCCAAACAAGATCAAGGAAGTCGAGACCCGCGTGTGGAGGAATGTCATCAGGACCCAGACAAAGCCCTAGTGCCGCACGGACGGTCAGAAGAAGACAGTGACAGCCCCGACAAAAAAATAAGTCGATCCTTTGTAATAGAACCAAATATGTAATGGAACCAAATATGTATGTCACGACATTTATGTAATGGAACCAAATATGTAATGGATCGCCTCACTTGCTCGAAACCGACTCCAAACTTGTCAATTAAAGATTGTATTTTTAAATCATGCAAGAACTATTCAAAATTGAAGTTTCACATTTTTGATGGGTACACATACTCATAGGAAGGCCACACAAAAAAATTCAAAATTTTTTGATCAACATTTGATTTTTTATGAATTTTTGAAATTCAACTTTTGAATCTATTTTCCATGGCGGTTATTTTACAATGCCCGCCACGAAAAATCATTTTGCGTGGCGGGCATTGTAAAATAACTGCCACAGAAAATGGAGGCGTATATATAGGTGGCCGCCGGCTGGAATCGGCTAAGTCCTCGCCCGCGTTCCACATTCACCCCAAAGGGCTGCCCGATTTTTCCCCGCTCCGTACAACGCCGCCGCCGCCGTCTCCCCCGTCGACCCCCTCCGCCCCCCGCCTCTCCGTCGACCTCCTCCTCCCCGCCGCCGCCCCCCGTCGACCTCCTCCTCTCTCGCCACCTCCCGGTCGAGCTCCTCCTCCCCCCACGCCGCCGCCGCCGCCGGGTCGTTGCCGAGGTCGTCCGCCCGTCGCCCGCCGGGGCTAGGAAACCCTAGCCACCGAGTGTTCCACCACCGCCGTCGTGCTCTCCGCCGCCTCCCCCGTCGAGCTCCTCCTCCTCGCCGCCTCCCCGTTGTGCTCCTCCTCCCCGAGCTCCTCCGAGATCCGCCCCCCGATCCTCGAGCCCGGCCGGTGTCGCCGCCCGGCTTCTCTCCCACCTCCGTGGACCTCCACCGCCGGAACCCTAGCTGCTGTCGGGATTCGGTGGGCGTCCTCGGCTCCACCTTGGCTGGAACCCTAGGTGCCGCCATGCTCATTCCTTGACTTCCTCCCTTTGCTCGAATAGTTCCCCTGGTGAGTCCCCGTGATGTGTTCATCTTTTGTGATGTGATTTTGGTTATCCGAGCACTATTATGCCACTTTGCCCATGATGCAACTTGACATTTTGAGATGAATTTTGAGAAAATATGACATGTTGAGAAGAAATGGTGAGTCCCCTCGTGATCTTTGCCTATGATGCCCTTTGGATTTTTTTAGCTGAGCACTATATTATGTCACTGCCTATGATGCCACTGCTATACATAGCTAAATTTTTTTATGATGCCGGTGCTATGCCACTATATTGTCCAGCTTTTTTTTAGATGCCACTGCCACTGGTATGCTTGACCTTGCTGTCCCATTTGCTAAGTCCTCCAATTTGTATTTGTATTTGCTAAGTCCCTTGGGGTGAATGTGGAACGGGGAGGAGGACTTAGCCGAGGCAGTTATATATTGTCCATGATATTTCGGGGTGACTGTGAACCGGGGCGGAGGACTTAGCCGATTCAGGGCAGGTGCCCACCTTTATATAGGCAACCATTTTCCATGGCGGTTATTTTCACTACTACTTAGTTGAACTTCCGTGGCGGTTTTTTTGCGTTTTCCATGCCATTTACTACTACCTTTAACTATCTACTTGTGGCATTTGCAATGATTTGAATCTTAGTGCTGAGGCAGTGGCATATGCGATGATGTAAATCTATTAATGCTGAGGCAGCGGCAATGATGAAATGTCCCCAAATTGTGAGAAGCTAGACGAGGACGGCTTGTATAACATATACAAGCAACCAGTTTAGACGCGATGTGATAAGGATAGTTGGGTACTTCTGAGCCAAATACACATTTTTACACATTTTTTTTTGTATTTTTACACATTTTTTGTAATTTTTGTATCTACTATGTAAAAGGGAAAGTATGTACCTACTTTATCTATTTTTTGTTTTTATAAACTACTCTATGTAAAATGGAAAACTATATATGTAATCATGAGAGGAATACAATAAATCTATGTTCAGAGATGACTCTGTGATGGCTCTAGTATATACTACCACTGTACTTTACTCTTCACTATAAATTACTATAATAAAATGCTCTGTGTTCCCGTAGAATCCAATGGCATCCGAACCAACCGATAAAGATCGTGCAATGGGTGGCCAGAGCGAACATGAGGATAGTGTTGCCTCCACGTCCGATTCTTCTTCTGACAGTGGATATGTGAGCGAAGAGGTAACACCACCAAGGCCACAGAAGAAACGTCCTAGGGAGGAGGAAATTGATCCCAACTGGGAACCAGAGGAGCCCAACACACAGGGTTCTCGCAGTGCACGTCCTGAAACTCCAATGTCCAACGTAAGTATACGACTAACACAACGTCGTGTGCCTCATGTAAGTACACGACTAATTTTAGTTCTTGTTGTCGTGACAGTTACCAATGGTGCCTCTGCGTCTAGAGTTTGGTGAAGAGGGAGCTCAGTCAGAGGTGCAGGAATCTGGTCCCACCCCCAGCACTTCAGCGACCACCAGTAACAAGAAGTCAGGCTTGAAAAGAGGCCAGCACGGGAGGCACAAGAAAGCTGAAGTGGTGCGTCATATATTGAGGATAGGGCCGCATGGAGAGCCCTTGGAGCCGCAAACTATCAGGGCCACCTTTAGCAACCAGGTCTCCGTTGTAGCCAAGGACATTGTGCCCATCACTTACCTAGACTGGAGGAATGTCCCGGAGGATATCAAGAAGGAGGTGTGGAAAGGCGTGAAGGTCCTGTTCCGTTATCCAGGGAAAGAGGAAGGCTATGACAAAAAAAATGCAGGAAGCATGTGTGGGCCATTGCAAGCAAAGCGCTTCGCACCCTACGGAACAATCTCTACACAAACTATGTGCAGAAGGGCAAGTGACCCTTTCAAGCCTACACCTTCATAAAGCGTGAAGTCTGGGATGAGTTCGTCAACCTTACGACTAGTGAAGAGTATGAAGCAAAGTCTAAAATGGGTAAAGAACTTGTAAAGAAGAACGAACTCAGGCACAACCTCGGCATGATAGGATATGCCGGTCATAGGGATGGATGGCGGCG
The DNA here is from genome assembly GCA_015847255.1 of Hyparrhenia diplandra. Lineage (NCBI taxonomy): Eukaryota > Viridiplantae > Streptophyta > Magnoliopsida > Poales > Poaceae > Hyparrhenia > Hyparrhenia diplandra. Next base: position 28,211 of record JADLZK010006659.1, read on the forward strand.
GAAAGAAACGGAGGAAGCTGAGAAAGGGATAGAGAATCTGTTGAAAGCCCTTCCTGAGAGGGCACGTGACTTCTTTTATGCCCGTCCGCCCAAAAAACAAAAGACGGGCAGCACGTCCAAGTACAATGACCCAAAGGTCGATGAGGTGGAGAAGAAGTTGATGCTTGTCAGAGAGGCCAAGGAGCGCGGGGAGTTCAAACCTAGGAGGGAGCATGATGAGCTGACCGAGGCAATCGGAAGACCCGAGCACCGTGGCCGAGTTCGGGGCAAGGGCTCGAGGCATAGCTGGAAGACCATGGATTCCTGGGCATCCGACGCGGCCAACTACCACACAAGGCAGAGGTACAAGGAAGACCTAAGAAGGCAAGGCTATGAGGAAGCCATAAAGGAAATAGTCGAGAAGAAAATAGAAGAGGTATTGACGAGCAACCCCAAGCTTCAAGATAATTGGATCACTATGCTTCACGACCATGCTGTGACTACGAGTGCTGGAGCCAGCAAGAACCCAATCGACGATCTCGTCGATCCCGCACCGGGCACTCTCTATATACCCATTGGCAGGAAGGGAAAGAAGAAGGAGGTGGCCACTTGCTTGGTGTATCCACCAGCGAGAGAAATCATGTACAATAACGAGCCGCCCCCACACGACTATGTCTTGGTGCTGCTGAATTCCATAGAACCAAATTGTGGTGATGAGGAGATCGATATTCCAGGTGAACAAGGAGAAACATTACTCAAGGACCTTCGGGTCGCTCACGAGTACCTATGGAACAAGGAAGACATAGTCCTTGTGAAGCTGACACCTCGGACGGCAGCGCCCGTAGACCCTCCTCCTTCTCCCCAGGGTGGTGGTGACGATGACGATGATTATAACAACGACGATGGTGGCCGAGGTGCCGGAAGTCCTCATCTGAACCCACCTCTGGAACAACCAGAAGGAGAAGATGGCGGCAAGACACCCTGTTACGGCTCAGGCGAGAGAACACCTTCTCCTTCGCGTGACAAGGGGGCTCACCGTCCTCCCACGCCGTTCAAGCGCCCAATGGTCGAGGAGGTTTTAGAAAATGAGACAGGTATAGCAAAAAAAATACATGGCTAACTTGTACTATGCATTAATTGGTGGCTAATTAAGTTCAATTCACATGCATAGGATTGTCAACACCGCCTCATAGCAGTCAGAAGGACGATGAGGTCAAATGTCCCCCCCAGCGCCGAAGAAGAAGCTATCAAAAAAACATGAGGAAGTTCTTGCTATGACCACCAAATACTTAGATGATGAGGACAGGGCGGAGCTAGCGGAGAAAGAAAAGGACCTCCAATTGGCTAAGATGAACCTGGGGGCTATGAAGACCGGCAGTAGTAGGTACGTATATGTATGCTAATCTCAACCAAACTTAGCCAGACATATTACGTATGCGTGCCTAGCTATATGATGCTAACGTACATCTCCTTCTGTATAGGAGGTATGCATCCCCTAAGTGGGGACAATGGTTCAGCCCAGACTGCCCAGACTTCTTTGAGCTTGGCAAGTTCATGGTGCCAAGGGCTAGCTAATCGAGGACGAGGAGTGGGACACTCGGAGGTTCCACCGATTATATGAGCATGCAACTGCGCGAGGGGTGTCGGAGTTTCATTTCAGGGTTCCTAAAGAGCTCTTTCACTTGGACTTCGATATTTCATTGCCATTAGGCTTCGACGAAATGTGGCGGTTGCTATGGCGCAAGGACCTCGACCAATCTGTTGTCACTCTCTTTGCTGCGTGAGTTTGTTTATGCATTACCCGCTCGTACACCACTAATCTAGCACTCCTCCTATAATGACATGACGACATGTGTTTGTAGGATGCAAGCATTCATAGCCCGAGAGATGAATGAGCCAATTGTGTATCTATGTCCAGCGTATATAGACGTGGCGGAAATTTCTGGATACTGGGTAGAGATCGAGAGGAACCAAGAGCTCAAGAAGTTGGGCAAGCAAGCACATTATGAACACTATAAACGACTGGCCAATCAAAAAGTTAGAGAAATGGTAGACTACATCTGTAAGTGCATGAAGAAGGTCAAATGGGAGGGGTGTCTCATTGCGGCCCAACATATCAAGTAAGTCAAAAGCATATTCAATACTTTTTTTTAACACTTGGAATCTATTTCTTATCAAATAAAATGGTGTAGCCTCACCGGTATATGTACAATAGCACACATGGGCCACTGGATTACTTGGGTAATCTTCCCTCAGGATGGATGTGCCCTTAGGCTGGACTCGTTGCGTGATGTGCCAAAAGGACTCTATAAACATTTTGAAGAGGCCCTGCAACTGTAAGTCACGACACTTCTATACTATTTCACACCACAAACTTCTGTAATTCATGACACTCTTGGATTTCGTACAGGGCTTACAAGAATTATTTGGCCGACCCCGAGTCAATCGATCGAAGGCCCAAAATACGCAAAAGGGTACATAAGGACGAAATGAAGATCAGGCGAGATTATGAGGTATATGTAGCATTACTCTCATTTGCTCGTCCATATTGAATGCTCTCATAATATTCTAACCATTTTCTGGTACGTATATCGTGCATGCAGTGCGCTACACAGCCTCAAGACACATCCCTGTGTGGTTTCTATGCCTGTACGTTCATGAAGCGCAGTGACGTGTACCGTAGTACCTGGCGCGATGAAAGGTCCTAATGGCTAGAGGGGGGGTGAATAGCCTATTAAAAATTCTACAAACAACACTAAGCAAGGCGGTTAGTAAATAAGACGGCGTAGCAATTAAGCAAATGCTTCAAGCTAGCTATGCAAGCCTCCTAGCAATTCTAGCAAATCTATGATTTCTAATCACACTCAAGAGCTAGGTTGCTAAGTTACTCCTAGGTGAACAAGATATGCTAACTAATTCTACCACTAGGAGCTAACAAGGCTAACCAAACTAAACTAGCTAAACAAGCTAACTAGCTAAGCAATTCTACACAAGATATATCAAGGTAAATA
>JADLZK010006660.1:0-29137 GCA_015847255.1 Hyparrhenia diplandra
TATCTTTCAGGCTGAATCACTTGCTGAAACGAGTTCCAAATTTTGCGCACATAATTGCTCTTTGTGCTGCTAGCTTGGTCGGATGCTCCGTCGCTGATGCGGATTTTATTGCTAAATTGAGAAATCAAATCACGTACTCTTAACTCAAGCATTTACGGCAGTAAATGCTAAACTCACGCCAGCCTCCTTTGATTAGAGGCATTTACGTTTACTTGGGTAGGAAAATCTGCTCCATCCGTACCACTTGTTTTAGAAATTGGCAAATCATTGAATTACGGATGAATATGAAGTAATTTTCGCTTAATTGAAGCCTTTACATATAAATTGAAGAGAAAATCTGCTGTCATTTAAGTTTCTCAGAAGCATTGCGGCTTTGATCGATTCAGCAAGCGTGTTGTGGTCCCCGTGTGCTGTGAATCTCTATCCGTAGGTTTTCCCTATATTATTTTTCACGAGCAATACCTGGTGCGTTAGGCAGCTACTCGCGAGCGGTGCGGTTCGGCAGCAAATGACTCGATGCACAATGAGGCGATCGAACCCGGTGCTATTACACGGGGACACGGCTCGGCGGAGGACTCCGCTCTCCCTGACATCGCAGACTCGGCCCCTTCAAGTAGCCACCGCCGTTTCTCTCTCTCCGCCGGCGTTGGCTCGCCGTGGTTCCGATCTTCAGCCTTCCTCTCCTGGGCCTCCTAAGCAGTGCTCCTTTCCATCTCCTTCGCAGGACATCTGCGCGGCCACAACCTCAGGAGCTGGCCGGTGCGGCCGCTCATCCTGCTTCCACATCCCCGCCACCCGGCCAGACGAGTGTACGCTGGACGGTGGCCAAGATCCGCGCTGGGACAGGTCTCCTACGGCGACCACGCCGGCCGCCGCGGCTCGGCGCCTGGTCCGATCGCGCCGGGCTAGACGCGAGACGCCGCCTACTCGGCCCGCCGAGATCTACGCCTGATTTGACGCTTCGGGCGACCACTGCGGCCCGGAAGCGCACGCAGAGCGGCGCTTAATGGGTTGTCAGTGAGGCACCAGAACATGGTGAAGGCGCTGCGGACCGCCATGGCTCTCCCTCCCGACGCTGCACGCCGCTGCGAGAAGCGGTGAGGCGGTGACTCGCTCTTCTCAGCGCTGTGGAGTAGCGAGCAGCGTGCCAAGACCGCAGTAAAAGGGAGCGGCGGTGGCGTAGCCGCAGGTAGGGGCAAAGAAGACCACGTGAAGAAGCGAGTCGGTGCGGGCGACGCCACTCGTGGCGAAAGTGCGGAGGCGTAAGGCGCGAGATGCATGGCGACGCGCGATGCGCGCGCTGGGGAGAGATTTCAGAGGGAAAGTGAGTAAAGCCGGCAGCGGACGATTTTCATGCATGCGTCAGCATGGAACCGAGCCTCTGGCTCGATCCATTATGCGAGGAGATGTAACACGTACTCATCACATCGGCTCTGGAGCCCATAATCGAACCGCGAGGTGGGTGCGACATCACCGCCGTGATGCCTCAAGAGTTACCACTCGAACGGGGTGAAAAACCCCAAAAATTGTGGCTATATCATCCCAAAACCCTCAATCAGAGAATCGAAACGCGCAGATGAGCTCTACCCTCGATCCGGCTCCATCCCGGTGCGGTTTGATTGTGCATCACAAACGAAATCCCAAGTCGAAAACCCTGAACTCAAAACTTATTGTGGTGGAAATCCATGACCAAAACAAACCCGAAAATCGCGTGAAAAATCATCCTCTAAACCTCGAACCCGCAGAACCCGAAACCCATAGATAGCCGCCCTTAAAAACCCGAACCACTTCCTATCTCTAGGCTGGTCGGGTGCTGGTGCACCCAAACCCGAAATCCAGTTGAGTCGATACACAAAACCGACATTGTAGTGGAAATCCATGACCAAAACAAACCCTCAAAAATTGTGGGTGAAAAATAATCCCCAAACCTCGAACCCAGAGAACCCGAAACCCACAAATAGTCACTCTAAACCCGACTGCTCTGATCTCGCACGGGTCGGGTTTGATCGGTGCACCCAAACCCGAAATCCGAGTTGAAACCCGAAACCAAACCGATTGTAGTGAAACTACGACCCAAAACAAACCCGAAAACTGTGGGTGCAAAATCATCCCCAAACTTGAACTCGTGAGAACGAAACCCACGTATAGGCGCCTCAAAACCCGATCCGGCTCGTTCTCGACGGGTCGGGTTTGACTGTGCACCCAAACCCGAAATCCGCTGAAAACCTCCGAAACCAAAACCGGTTGCCAGTGGAAATCCACACCAAAACAAAACCTGAAAATCGTGGGTGATCATCCCAAACCCGAACCCGTGAGAACCCAAAACCCGCAGATAGTCGCCTCTAAAATCCGATCCTCTCCGCTTATCCTTACGGGTCGGGCTTTGAATTGGTGCACCCAAAACCGAAATCCGGTTGAAAACCCTCGAAACCCAAACGACGCGTGGAAATCCATGACCAAAACAACAAACCCGAAAAATCATGGGTATAGTTAAAATATGATTGACAAAACACATTGAAGAATAGCCTTTATATAGTACAAAAACCTTGTAATGATGCAGTCTAGTGGATGTCTGATACCCCTGGGCCTCACGAATCCAGTAGAGATAATCCCACATCAAAACTCAATTTCTAAGCTATCTGTCAAAACATCGCTTGGATATCCAAATTGGGATGGGCCTTTCCACTCCATGACGCATAGCTTTAGCACAAGCAAAGAGGACACGAGGAGACAAAGTGGGACATGGTTTAGAATCGAGACTCAAGAGTCAAGAAAATGTATAATATATATCTGTACACTCATACGTATAACCGGATAAAAGTAATATTTGGTTCTGACAAGTCAGATGCTTCTATGGGTGCATTGCCATCCCGAGAAGAAGTTAGGAACGACATAGCTACAGCCTGTCAGCGTGCATGCAGTATACACGCGTTCTGCTTGTGTGTGGCCATGAGATGGAGAGAGAGAGGGAGTGGGAATGAGAGGATATGAATTTGGCGAAGATGTTTTTACCTTTTATTAATGCAGGTGACGCGTTGGATCCGCCTCACTCCTTGCATAGTCTTGTCTACGAGCCGCGTGCTACGGGAGGATGTGGAGCACGTGCAGCTGCAGAGTGGCTCTCTCTCTTCACGGGCACACAGGCGGACCGGCACCAAGAAGCCTCCTTGATTCTCGTGTCTCACGTGAGCGAGCCTACTAGGTATAATCCCGCCAGTGGCCTTTCTTTTCACGGGCATACACACAGGCGGACTGACACCAAGAGCTCTTTGGATTCTTGCGTCGAGCGAGTCCATACTCCCTGCGTTCCGCCTAGCTGCTGGCCCGGCTGCAACAGGCCTCAATAGAGTAGGGATAGCTAGCAATGCAACTGAACGCAGTAGGCCTCGAATCGAGTAAACAACATACACAAAACACATTCCCAAACATACTCTATGCATTTTCTTGTTCATCAGCGCAGCACCGATCAACCATTTGTCCACCTTCCAGTAAGTGCTGCCAGCCTAAGTTGCGTAGAGGTCCACCCGCCAGTGACTATGGTCACTCCCCTGCATACTGTACTCGCCCGAAGGAGAATATGTTGTCTGAGCATATATATATATATATATAGGGTGTTTTGGTGCTCAAAAATTTTTGGGAAAAAATTGTAGCTCGCTTCACATCGCATTAATCGAAGATGCTTCTTCGTTTGTTTCGAAATATTATCCTATTATGGCGTAACTAGGCTCAAAAAGAATCGCCTCGCAATATACATCTAAATCACAAGAATTAGTTTTTTATTTACCTAAATTTTATATAGTGTCGCATGTCAAGCAAGGTATCAATGCTTTCGACGAGACAGTGATGCGACAAGATGCTTTTAACGCAAAAATTTCGGAAATTTCTTAAACACACCCATACACACACAGGTGAGAAAGATTGTGCACAACGAGTGGGAAGGAAATGAATGGGCACCACCGAGCATGGGGCAGGAGATGCACTTAAGTTGGCCGACCGCAAGAGGGAGAAAGTTAATTTACTCTGCAGAGCACATGCTCCCACGCGACGCACCCGTTCGGATTGCCTGCCTCAAGATGCGTGCGTATTTACATCTGACTTCAATACAGAACATATAAAAACTTGAATACCTGTGACTGTATGTATATACTGTGGGGGTTGCTTTATACTGTACGGCTAACCTTGTCTGCTCTCTACTGCCCCCATTTATTTTTTTTTTTTTGATTTCTGATTTCCTCCCCTCCGCGTTCGTTCCTCTACGGGCCGGCACGGGCCTGTCGTCGGTGAAGACGGCGCACGCCACACACCTCAGCCGTCTCCAGCCCGGCCCCGCCCCTCCCCTGTCACGCGGGGAGCACCACGGCGGTGCTGCCCCCCTCCAGGCAACTCAGCAGCGCTCCCCATCCCTCCACCTGCCCCGGCGGCTGCCCCTCCCAAGGCAGCGGTTGGTTCCGACGGTGCCAGATTCCGGCGCTGCTTCCGGAAGCGGCGACCCAAGCGAGGTGTGTCCTCCTTCTCCTTCTCCTTCTCCCTCCCTCCTACCCAAATCCTCGTCTTCCTCCTGATCTCTGTGCTAGGTTTGCGGTGAGCTTTTCCTCTCATCTTCCCCAACTCCGGCTTGTTTAGAAGGAAGGTTCTGTAGACCTACACTATTTTTATATTTTGCTAATCTGTTTCTTCTTCCCTCACAAATGTAGACACGTAACGATTTTTCAATTGATTTATTTAGAAAACAAAATAAAAGTGAGCTTGTTTCTGATGGAAATATTTTAAAAACCCGTGATGATTCAGTCCTATTTCATTTTTACGACTTCTTAATAATTAGCTTATTATCTGGGAGATTCTTGTGAGTTCGTTTTGTATTTATATGGAATGATGTGAACAATTGTTTAGTACACTCTGGAACTAGGTGTTTGGCTTGCATAATTCTAAATAGGCAACCTCAAAACCTGTCAGCTGGATAGCATGATTGATTATAAGTTCTACTTAATCCCTAGATTAGTGACACAAAGCTCTTTCCTCGATCTGTTGCCTGCGTGGCTTGCAAAAACAAGAATCGGTGCAGAGAAAATCACCACGTCCTTTCCTCTGAAGTCTGTTGCGCAATATGGAAAAGTTGTATCATATATTTTTCTAGATCTCCAACTTGAATTTTACTTGAAGGCATTCAAGAATTTCATCCCTTGGTGATGCTGATGCAGTTTCTTTGGGATGCAACTATTTAAATTCACTTTAGGCAAAATGCAGTAGCATTTAGATTGCACAAGGTTTTTTAGAACTTTTGACATTTTTTGCCATAATTCTAGTCTAGGGCATGAATAATCAGGAGACTTTTTTATATTGCAGACGTCATCTTATGGAGTTGTGCAAGTAGAGATATCCGAAGACATGCCACTGGTGCATCAAGAGCTCTGATGTCTCCCACCAGCCATCAGGCTACCACTATGATGAAAAAATGGGTTAAACTGTCCTGTCACAGGCTACTACTGTAATATGAAATTTTGTATGATGAAATGAGTTTTCATAGTGCAAGTTGGAACTTAAGCTAAACTTACAAATAATAAGAGGGTACAGGTTATGGATATAAAAAGATAGTTAGTGCTTAAACTGCTTGATTCATAATTTTCTGATCCTTGGACTGTATCATACACTTAGAAAAGCTGCAGCTCCTCAAGAATTCTGATCCATTGTTGCTGGCTCTAGATATAAATAATATACAAATAGCATAATTTTTTTGGCTACAACGGATGACTTTTTTTTTGGCATCGGCTGCAGGCTGTAACTGTTGCTGTGAATTGATGAGAAGTAGATAAGTTCTAGAAAGGTAGTAGATGATTTATTCGAGCATTGTGTATACATATACTAATACAACCTGCAGAAAGCTGAAACCGAGAGGCGCCTCACTGCAGTCACCCAAACTAAAAAGCATTGTGTATACATTATACTAATAGAACAAACCAAGGATCTAAACGAGTAAAGAATTGACATGGTGATCAGTTGTATGCACTGCAGTATATTATCAGTTTTAATGAAATCATATGCTAAATATTATAAGAAGTATTTGAACTGTACAATAACATGAACTGAATGACTAGCCTTAAAAAAATAATCTAAACTGTAAAGTACCTTTGATGTGTTAAAATCTGAATTGTAGCAGTGAGTATTATTTATAATAACAGAACAAACAAGTAACCTAAAACTAATAATTTCAGTGAAAAAAACTAGGGCTAAAAATGTAACCTATTTATATAAAAAAAGCAATCCAGGCAGTACCTTGCACTCAGTGTACATCTCATTTTAGACAATGCACAAAAATTCCTACAAGATAGTTGGAAACCAAATATATTTCTAACCAGACGAATTATAGAAAGCAGTCAAATCAAGGTGGGAGATGTCAGAGAATCGAAGAAATAGAAGAATATAGTGCATTACTGGCTTGGAGAAAAAACAAAAATCGGTTGAATGAACGAGCTCAGAGAAAGATCTGATGTAACATTTAAGGTAACCTAGCAGAAACAAATCGGATAACAGCGATAAGAGAGAATCAGAGAAAGATCCAAAAATCGATAAAAGAAATCGGCTGATGGATGAGCCCACGGATGTCTTTTGCATGGAGTCAATGCAATAATCAGATGGAGATACGAGGACGCTAGGCGGCGGCGGCGGCGAGTATGGCTGGCTGGCGGCGGAGGCGGCGGGCGGGCGCATGGAAGGAGAGAGAAAATGAGGGAAGCAAACGAGTGGTGGGAGATGAATGATTGAGTCGTGAGAGGAGAGAGAGGAAAAAAGAAGGCAATACGGCATGCAGAAAATTGAAACAATTGGTGAATACTAGTAGTATACGGGTTGGTAGTAAGGTTCGCACAGATCTCAAAAACGAGATCCAATGGTTGCATGTAGGTGCATGTGCTCTGCAGAGCAGAATTTCCGCTTCACCGCAAGAGGCCAAGATGGTCATGCAGCTCATCGTCCTCCCTCCCTCCGTGTCTACCAGCTACCAGCAAGCTTCCTTCAATTTTTAGATAAGCAGAAAGTTTCAATTGGTGTCCAACAATTACGTGAGCCCTTGAGCAACCGGCGTGACGCTTTTGTCAGGGGACCACAACAATTGAAGCAGTTGGTCCGCATGCATCTGTCAGGGAAAACTTTCCATTTTAACCCAACGTCCCAGCAGCTAGGGACGTTCAGATGAAAAAAAGGGCAACAGATATATTCGCATGTCGTGTGAGTGTTATAACCTCAAAACTTTTAGTTTGCATGCATGCATGCGGGCCATTTGTTTACAGAGGAACATGGGACTAATAAGGATTCTGGGGGGCACAGTCAGATAGAGAGGTTGAGCTGTCTTTCTTTTTTGTGTAGTACCCACTACCGCGTGTCGGCACTAGATAGTTTCCGGGCTAACCTCTCTTTGCAGGAGCGGGCGTCCAGATATGCCGCCGTCATCCTCACCCTTTTTGCACCATTTGTCTGCGAGGAGCCGAAAGTTCTGGTCTCTTGAGAGCTCAGGCTTGGCGGTCCATTCATTTTTGCTTTTATATTTGACACGTTGATTCAAAATTTTGGCCATGGCAGCATATGCGGGTGGCATGTATCTAACACCTGAAGTTTGGTAGCAACTAGCAACACCAAGCGTTACTGGTGGCAAACTGATGCCCCCAAGAGATGAAATGTTGAATATATGTGACCCCAACCTTTATTTAGAACCTACCAAATGGAATGCAACTTTGCAAATTCTAGAAGGAAAAACACCGTGCCCCGTCCAAATGAATGGTGTATGAACACGCGATTTGCCCAACCTATTTTTGGCGGCGGAGAAGAAGCAAAGCAATGGTTGCTGTCCACTGCAAACAACAGAATGCCGGCTGTTGTGCAGAAAAATGGGGACGAGGCGTCGGTTGTTGAGGAGCTTCGCTTTGGGCTGCACACACCATTCGCCTCTGCTCACGCGTGGTGCACTGGTGAGTGCTTCATGAAGAGCAGGACCAAGTTGGGACAGCCCGTGAGTCTGTACCTTTGAAGGTGACCCACTAGTGCTAGGCAGCAATCAGATGTGGAGGTTGCAGCCAGCGATCAGATGTGGTCCTAGCTTTAGGCCCGGTGGGTGTGTTTGGTCACGGGCGTACTACTGTAAGTACATGTGCAAGTTTGAATGACAATCCAACATTTTGATGGATCATGCATGCGGTGGTTTGTTGAGCGGTGAAAGCCATCAGATGTGACAAGGGGAACGGGGATACTGTATTCGCATGTTGAGTGCCATAAAACCGTGCGTCCAGTGATGCGTACACTGCATGCTGCCGTCATTTGTTGAGTGTTAAAACCAGAAACTGCTAGTTTGCATGCATGCGGCCATTTGTTTGAGAGGAACATGCCAACGCAGCCGGCTTTAGTAAAAGTTCAGCAGGACTGTATAATCTTTTTTCGTACTGCATTCAGTATCTGTATTTTCATTCAGAGAAACACTTTGCAGGCAACTAGCAAAAGAGCACTGTTCAGTATCTTTTAACATTTGATGGCATTCAGAGACACTATGTCACACCAGCTAGCAACGAGCACTATCTCACCGAGCATGAACTCTTTAAGAAACAGCCTAGGCAGGGTTTAGGGTTGCTAGCATCGACATTTTTGGGGACCAAACTTAATTGAATTTACACATGACAAAAGAACCTCTTTTTAAGAAACAGCCTAGGCAGGGGAACCTCTTTTAAGAAAGCAATGGCATTGGTTTTGCTATATCTTCACACCTTTTCAAATCACACTGCTTAATAGCAAGCAACCAACATTTGTCACTTCAGTAGATATAGTTGCCAGAGAAACAGACACACGGGCGGGCTCGAGGGAAGGAAACCGGAAAACACAGGAACAATGGAAGAAAAAATGGGAGAAACACACAAAAGGAAAATGAAGACCAATCAGAGAACTCAAGTCCGTTCACCAAGGTTCCAAAGGCCAATCAAGCTAGTTGTAAGACGCACTGATAGTGTCTCCTCCGAATCAGAGTCTGATGACACTTGGGCGAGTAGCCCCAGATCTCAGCTGACTCGCCAAGACCGGCGACTCTCAGATTAAAAAAAACATTCTGTTCTACAATCTGATCATACGTTGAAACTAACAGAGGATCGACGCATGGGGGATCGCGCGGCACGCCGGCGCGCACCCCACCCCAGCGACCCACCGGTGGCATCCCTCCCCCAGTGCCGCCCCTCCTCCACAGGCGCCCCGCGTGTACGCCCCTCTAATCGCAGTCGCCGTGGCCGGGCACGCGTCCAGGCCGAGGCCGGCGCTTGCGGGTATCAGCGGCCGGGGCGGCGCCCAGCGTGGACATCCGACCCCGCATGCCCTTTCCAGCACCGATGACGGCGGCAACAGCTCATGGGCGTCCTCATCGGAGACATGCATCCATGGCAGGCCCCAGCAGCTACGGCGTCCCGATCTGCCATCCTTGCCAAATGTTCTCGCCGAGTTCCCTCCAGCGGGATTGCGACGGAATGGCGATTTGGCGACCGCTTTTCGAGGAGCTGCGGCTCAGCGATGGTCCGGGCGTCGTCGACACCACGGCATTTTCGTTCCCCGAGGCTGCTGCCCCTCGCGTGAGAGCCGGACCTCCGCGATGCGGGTACCACTTCTTGCCGTGACTTCCAGCAGCCTTCACGGGTGACGGCGCGCACCCCTTCTCCCCTGGCCCGACCGACACCGCCCCCTTTGCCCGTTTAGCCGCCCTCGCGCCTCGCCGACCGGTCCCGGAGCCCCCGCTGGGCAACGTCCGCCCGCCGCCCGGCGACCGGCTAATCCTTCGGCTCTGGCTCCCGCCCCGTCGCCAGTGCGGCCATCGTGGCTCGACGAGCGCTTCCGCTCCGGCGTCCTCCAGCGTGGGGAGGGCCTGGGCCACCGCGGCCTCCCGGTCCCACCGCACTCATCGACGCCGCCGCCCCCCCCGTCGTGGTCGAAGTCGTAGCTCTGCTTTGATCCGGCGTACCTCCGGTGCTCGCCTGACGGCACCATCCCCGACGCCGGCGCTTTCCGGCCGAGGCGGCCGCATTGGATCAGGATCGCGTCCACCTCCTCCTTGGTGCAGCTCGACGTCCTGCACTGGCGCCCGGCCAACGGCGATAGGCCTGTGCCTCATCCGCGTCAAGGACGCCCTCCGAGGTGGCCGCGACCTCGGCGCGCCGCCGCCGCCTGGGCCTTGTCAGCTGCCGGCTCCTCCGGCCCGGCTACAGCCTTCTTGGGCGGTGCCAGCGCCTTCGCCTGAGGCACCTTCGTAGCATCGGCGACAAGCACGGTGTCCCTGCCGGATTTCGGCCGCCGCTTTTCTTGGCATCACTGGATGGCTGCCCGTCTCGGTGACTCTGGAACGCGGTAATTTTTGGAGAGGAGAGGGAGGTGACCAACGAACTGATGCTGTGGCCGGTGGTGGTGTTTCTGAGGCGGCTTCCTGTGGTTGACAGCGGCGGCGTTGAACGGCGTAGGATGAATGTTGCGCTAGCCGGTGGGGGAGCAGTACCGATGTGACTGGGAAGATGAAGAGGAGTGGAATGTGAAAAGTGGAGAATCTTAACTCGGTAGTATGGATTTAGAAAGATGAGAGAGAGAGAGTTGCACTGCACTGCTGCTGCTTGAACGCTCGCACCCATGCCTTTTGTCAACTAGTGCTTGTCACTTTTTGCTCAATGGTTGCATGACCGGGGATAACCGGTGCTCGGTACCGTCGACAGCTTCATGGTAGTAATGACCACAGTACCGGCTCTCTTATTACCATTTATAACCAGACACGGAATTTGGTGCATGCGCTTACTATAAAGTAGACGCCGCAGACGCATTAACCGCCCATTACGCCACATGTCACGCATCGAAGGTGGTAGAAAAATCAGGTCGGGTGGGCTAGTGCCCACGAGGTTAGAAAAATCACACAAACGATATATATATATATATAAATATAAATATTCACGGTCCACATTTATCACAAATATATATGTGTATATTAATAGATATCACAATAATATAGCATATGTCATCACAACCATCCATAAACTAAATCTACATCACAACCACATAGTCCAATACAAAAACAAACAAGTCCACCAATGTAGCCAACACACATAAAAAGTCCAAGAGTGTTCGGGCACAAGTCGATCATAAGTCCACTACGGCTGATCCAGGAGGCGCCCAAACCCGAAGGTGGAAACCGGCTGGTGATTTTGAGTATTCCTCACCGGGCGCCGACGACTTCCGTGTGGGTCATTTGACGCCGTAGCCAACACACATAAAAGTCCAAGAGTGTCCGGGGCACAAGTCGATCACATAAGTCCACTACTACGGACCGTGAGGCGCTCCAAACCCGAAGGTGGAAACCGGCCGAGACGGAGACGCCTACTGGGCGCCGCATTGACGACTTCCGTGATGTGGGTCATTTGACGCCGCCGACCGGTGCTACACAAAGAAAAGTATACGCGGTGAGATTGTGATTTAAGAATAGTTATAAAAACTTGTAAAAAGCGTTTAGTGTGGTAAAAGTTAGAAATTTCGCAAAGATCTCCCCCGCATGTGGAGGTCTCACAAACCTCGCAATAAAACAAATGTACCGATGGCCGACAACACATACCCATATGCACACACCGTGGTGCATCAAAAACCAACATTTCATTTGGATTCACATCCGTGATATATTCACAAAAGTAATATTAGAGTTCGTTGTAGAAACTCACGGGCCGCTCGATCGGGCAAAGATGCTCCATTGGTGGCTGAGGCCCAAATATCCGCGGTGGCGTACGTATTAGCCTTGGTCGGGCGATGAAGCCTTGCATGTACTCCCGCCATTGTCGCATTCCTCGCAGATCGTACTCCTCCCGCAAATTTCTTCTTCCGGGGCCACCGGGCCTACAATATTTCACCCACATGTTATAAAGCAAAGCTAAGGTATGAAAAATCAATCGACAACGAATGACAAAGAAGTAACCTCGTAGTGTCGACACCCACCTGCCGGGCTTGTGGTGGTGCGATCTCCTGCTTTTCAAGCTCGAAAGCTCCGAGTAGCTCGAATCCTCGCTGAAGTTTCCTAGTGCCGCTGCGGGGTCTCATCGCTTGCCGCCGATGTAGTACCGCCCCATGCTTCTTCTGCCTCCCAACGCCATGACAAATTCTCCATCAATGGGATGGTCCCTGGGTTACTGCCTTTGCCCATGGACTCCTCGCTTTGTACATCTCGCGGTAACGGTGAGGCCGAGTGTATGGACGGGTTAAGTTTAAATCTCGTGGGCGGGCCTCCGGGTTGTAGCTTTTGACGGTTCGCTGGCCGTGTGGGCTATTGCCCACTTATCAACTCGGAGCGTGATCGGCCACCATGGTACTGGAACGCGAAAAGAAACAAATCGGATAAATACAAATTTGCATACTTGAGCTTTAGAGTTCGGCGTGATTGAGCGCATCATCTAGCTTTGTAGGCCGGGAGACAAAGGTTTCCTTTGGTGGTGGCCGGACCTCGCATCAATAAACGCCACCTTCAAGGCCCCGCAGCTTCTCCCAAAAACTCGCCGCATAACTACTTGTCCACCATTTAAGTAATTCAAAGACGCTTCCCTTCCCACGCACTACACCATGGAATCACCTACACACGCCATCAAATGTGACATAAGAGCATCAAATGAAGCCTATGTAAGTATTGGTTCTATATATTTACCTTTGCATGCATGTATTGCGCCTTGGTCGCCTTTTTATTCTCTCCAATATTGCTTCCGGCCTAGTGACCTTCTTGTACAAGACTTCTCCATTGTAATCTCTCGATGGGACGCTACAAGGTAGTGCATGTCTTTCACAAGTTCCAGCAGTTTTGTTAACCGCCTTCTTCGCTTCTTTGTCCTCGCACCTATCCTCCTCATCCTCCCATTTAGAAATCCCGAGATACGTAAAACGAGACATCAGATACAATTTGAAGAAATGTCTTTAACAATGTGATGTGTAAAGCAATGTAGTGAGAAGAATACTTACCTACACCTCACGCCTCCCACACGCCACCACATTACCATAGTTGTGACCATCCCGACCGGCTTGTATCGTGGGGCCTTAACTTCGTAGTGTCCAAACGCCCGTGCCGGGCCAACTCCACCAAAGTCCACCAAGCTGGAAGTGCTCCTTCAACAAGACAATCGATAACGCCACGTGGATGGCGCTTTGGGTCACCCGCCGGGCATTAAGGAAGAGACCCCCGCCCAAATAATCAAGAAAATGTATTAGTATTTGGCTGCATATTTTGAACATAAGAAATGAGAAACAAGACTAGCTTGTTACTTACTTTACCACCGCCCAAGACTATCGGGCGCCTCTCAAAGGTATTTGGCTGCTGGGAGTGTCGAAAACCCTACCGGTAGGGTTTTGTCGCACCACAATCCCCCCAGTCCGCCACCTCCTCGTCTCTCGCCTCCGCCTCTGCCGCCCCCTCGCTCCGCCTGCCAAGTTCCCCTCGGGCCCCGACCTCGGCCATCCTCCCGTCCCTCCTCCTCCTCATCCCGCCCACGCCCTCGCCCCTCCTCCCTCTCGTGTGGTGGCGGAGGAGCAGCTAGACGACCCTTCCTCCCTCCGCCTCCTCCCTCCTCCGTAAGCCTCCTCCCGTGTTTCCTCTCTCGCTCTCCCTCCCGGCTGTCCCTCAGCCCCCTCCTCCCCGCGTTTCTCCTACTAACTCGCCATCTCCCTCAGATTTGACTTGACCCGGCTTAAAAGCACTTGTGATCCCCGCTTCTCCTTCTGCCCCTCCTCCTCCTCCCTCGCCCTCCTCCTTTGCCCGACATCTTTTTCGATCAACTCCAAAAAAACATAATAAAAAAAACAAGATTAGAAAGAGATTTAAAATAAATAGGACAGTATTAAAAAAAGAACATAACGTATTTAAAAGTTAACATAATATTACATGAATTAGAAATAATCATCATTGTCCTTCTCTTTTGGTCATTCCTCGACAAGGATCATCACTATCATACACATGTGTATTTCCAAGTTGATTTCATTATCATCTTCGTGAGCAACGTCAATTCACATTGCCTAATTCTAATTGCCGAAGTAATTCTAAGTCCTTCGTGATTTACAACCTCATCTCCCTCATCCTCATCTTCAAACCCTTTCATTGTCCACTTGCATTTCGACCGGATCGGGTTATGTCTATAACAAAGCTTCCTTCTAGCCCCTCTTCTTGAAAGAACTCTCCCTCATATGTTCTTTGGGTCAAAGTTGTAATCTTCATTGTTTGGGATAGGTAGTTTACCGCGGTGGTAATGGCTTGGTCACAACCTCCCAACCCTTCGGGGACGCCGACATCTTTTTGGCACGCCCATGGGAGATAATAAACTTGGGTGGCTCGCTGAGCTATAACATACACATCATCTCCTAGGTAGTTGGAATCCGTCGAATTTAATTATCCCAAAGTTTTTCATGTTCTTTTTCTTACTTTTTAGGATCAAACCAATGGCATTTAAAAAACCATTGTGATTAAGAGGTCGGGCGGGCTCTGAAAATGTGAGTTCCGTGATATTTCTTCAACTCTTCCATAATATTCGCCCCCATCATGGTCGGGCGTGAAAACTCCGTGTTTGTGGTTCTTCGATTGGGTCGACTCTCCTCGCGGGTTTATTGTGTGGAATCGATATCCATTGACATCATAACCGGTAAATGATCGACCCTAAACTCACGCCTACGAAACCCGCCCGCCCGGTCCATGTTGACATCGCCTTGGCCCTCAATGTTATATCATCATAAAACCGCTTAAAGCGTGACGGGAATGTCAAACTGGCACGCCAAGAAGAAAATAGAACGTGACTTCCATTTAAACCAAGAAATGAAATCAGGTTTTCCATTGCCCCACCGGGCCTAAGAAGGGTGTCCAATTGATCTCGCTTTGGGCTCCCTTCTTCCGTAATTGTTGAGTAAAATTCCCCGTGAGGTTTGAGGAAGAAGGGAGTTGGATGGAGAACAGCGGAGTACCGGAGCAACAAGCACATGAGAAATAGTGACTTACACCATGTAGGGCTTCATTTCTCGTGGAGGTTGGTCGTCGTAAGATGTAGAGCATGATAGTGCGCCACTCAAGACGACTCAAGGTCTTCGTGGTCTTACCACTTGCACTTCCAAGTTGCCCTTGAAAAAGGTCGAAAGCTTCGGCCAAATTTTCCCCAAAGATTGTAACGAGGGAGTGGATTATGCGACCGAAGGTTGTCACCATAGTATGTTGTTGTGAAGTTTGTCACCTCCCGGTAACCGAGGCCTCGCGATGGAAGGTTCAATCTTGCATTTATTTCTTCCCAACAACCTTTAGGCTTCTCGAATTGAATAGCACCAATGGTACAAGATAAAGCCCCCCATTCGCAATTCTCATAATGGAGGTGCATAATCAAATGTGGCATTGGAGCGAAGAAGCCCGTGGAAAGGTCTTCCAGCCTGGCTGCACAACATAGGAGCCGCCTTTTTCCATGTCCGCAAACCACAGCCCGAGATAACTTCTTAGCACATAGCCGGGCGGAAGCAAATAGCTCAACTCGCTAACACTTGCCGATATGATCGTGAACATAGCCTCAACCATGACCTGGGGAAGAAGCCAAGCCACACATGGTAGTCATGACTCTTTGAGCCCATTGATTCGCTAGAGACGATAAACCCTCTCCTCAGATTCGCTTCGCATACCCATATCGTGGAACATTATCTTTAGAATCCATTCTAGTACCTCCTTCCTTTCGTCCCCCCTTAACGTGCGGAATCGGCCTTGGGCCTCGTCCATTTCTTTTGCCATTTCTAGGAGGCCCTATCTCATCCTTCGGTCCGTCGCGATAACGCGATCCAATCTAGCCTTAACGCTGTCCTTGACTTATTCTCAGATCCATGATTGTTCCAAATAGTACCCTCTACCGAGATTCTTTTCGCAGGTGCATTGTATCTATGCGATGATGATGTGGACAAAGTAGGTCATCATGATAGGAGCCCTCTCTAAGCCCTAACTTGTGAGTCCATGCATGATCCACGCTATACCCCACAAAGTTTATTATTTGCGACGTGTCATCTACCACGAGCATCAAGCCGAAAGCACGGACCGCTGCACTTGACATCATCTCTCGTGCAGGGTCCGTGAACTACACCACCTTTCATGAAGTTCTTCTCGCCTTCTTCAATGGATCGGGCAAGTTCAAGGAATTGTCGGCGTTGGTCAAAATGGGAAAACTTGGCACCCTTAATCAATCGAAAACTCATAGTCGTTCTTTTGCATATGGGCATGGAAATTTGCCGCGGAACACACCAATAGCTAAATATTCCATATGCCACGAAGTCCGTATGGGAGTACTAGTACCAAACATACATCTTGAAGCTTTTGCGCTAGCTCATCGCATGTCCATACCCCTCGCCCCAAGCTTTGATCAATTCATCAATCACGGCTCTATGAACACACCCATATTCTTCCTGTGGTGTCGTGAATTATCAACTACAAGATTATGTTCTCGGGCCGCTGGAAGGCTTAATGCCGGGGAGATTGAGTGATAACTAACACAGCCAACAAGTGTACGGGGCGCACATCAATCCATAAGTGATTGAAACTCCATCCGCTGCTATCGCGAACACGCATATTACGCAGCCTCCCGAGCTTTTGTCACGCAGAATGTTATCAAAAATGCTGCCATGCTTCACCATCCCGGCGATGTACCATCTTGTCTCGCATTGTATCGATGTCTCGCTCGTAGCTATGTCACCGTTTCGCGACTCTCGGGCCATGTATAGCCGCGGATCCTCGGGTACGAATGGGAGTGTATCGTGAGGATTTTTACGGGATTTTTATCTCGCCTCTTCCGCCATCACCCAAGTCCCGGCCGTGTACCTAGAGAATTTGCACTTTTGGACAAAGGCGTAGCATTCCCTCATGTTCCTTCCTAAATAAGACGCTTAAACTATTCTACAAGCATGTATCCAAGCCATATGGCATCTTGAACACCCTCCGTGAGTTTTGACTGCGGCATGCTCGCGGGAAGGATTGACCTTCGGAAGCAAATGCCAACAACTACGCAGCATTCTCTCAAAGGAGCCCCACCGCGGCACTGACTTCAAGGCCATAAGGCGCCCAATGGCATCTAGTTGAGAGACCTTCGTATGAGGTGAAGGGGTTTTATGCCGCCGACAACATGTCATAATACGCTTTTTAGCAAAATGGCCTCGCCCGTCCCCACCCTTCCGTGCACGCCCTCCACCAAAGTTTGCTTCATGATAGTCATCCACCATGTCCGCTACTCTTTACCTTCTCGACGATGATGCCTGGCGCGTTGTCTCACAAAATTTCGTTCTCCTTTTGTCCTTTCACCATGGTGGGTCCATGTATAGTTCCGCATAAATCCATGCTTGCCAAGGTGTTTTCCCATTTCCAACTTTTCTTGTTTACGCCTTGCCACACGCACAATAACTAGTAGGTATGTTGACATGGATGACGCCTTCTGGCCATCAAGACGCAAAAAACGCCACCGTATTCATTCGTGATGAGCTAGTGACGCATTTTGAAAACGCCACCGAGGTCGCTGGCCACATTTGGTCATCGGTGACGACATCAGGGTATATTTTCATCACGTATAAACTGGCAAGCAATCGCGACGAATAACAAGTCGCCATGGATGTGGTTTCACCTATGACGCATGCCTTTAGTCATGGAAGAAACATCGTTTTCGCCATAATCTTCCGCTTAACCGCCTTAACGGGTGTTTTGTAGTCCGTGACGCATCCGTTACGCCATTGTGTGTCCCTGCTTTGTCATCATTAATCAGCCGCTTGGTACCGCTTGGATGACGCTGGAAGTCGACGGGTTGCCGACATGGTCGGGCCGACGCGGCAAGTACCAACATCACTACCGATGTGGCAGCCAAAACTTCGCCAACGCGACACTTATGATGAAAATTGACATTTCGCTGGCTGGAATACATATCCTTCTCGCGGACGAAAGTCCGCAGCCAATGGTGCACATCGTCACGATGATCTTATTTCTACTAGTGACTGGGACACCAAACTTTAGCATCTTCGCTAGCTCCCCTCTAATGCCGCCTAAGAAAGCATTGGCTTCGCCACCCATTCCGCGCTTCCGTGCTCCATAAGTATTCTCCAAATTGCATATCCACCGATCGTCATCCATCTCTTTACTATATACTCCACGCGGAGTACTATAATACTCATTGCATCTCTACATGTACACTCTACTATCTATAGGTAAAGATAGGTTCTGAATCTCTACCTGAGGATGCGTAGGTCAGCTTGCACTACTGTGATCTCGAGATTTTCAGCGCACTCCTCGCCGTTTCTCCAAAACACACAGTGGAGGTACGCTGAAAAATCCTCTTCGGGATACTGCAGTAGAGCACGTAAAACTCAATCCCTTCTATGCATCTCTGCCGCTCCAAAAATGGATACTCAAAGTGATACGCGTTTTACATATGCAAATTTTGCATACATCGAACCGTATCACTTTCAACGGGAGACGCTTAACCGGGTTACGCGGATCTACGCACCATCATATGTAAAGAGGGGTTATACCTAGCGCGTGAAGACGCTCAGCGCGTGAAGTCACGTGCTTCGCTCGCACTCAACGTGGGCTAATCACCATAAAAGACGTGTTCACTGTGGGTCTGGATGTAACCTCCTCGACGCGTGAGGTTTTTCAATACTGCAGAAGAAAACAAAGGCACGCATGGCCTCACCAAAGACAAATTCATACGCATGAAATTATTCATATATTACTATCACTACACGCATACCGAGCACATATCTATACACATGAAAACAACGTAACTCCCTTCTATTGCCGAAGCTCACACTCATGCATATGTTACCATCACTACATGACACCGGATCCTCACTCTGTTGTGTGGGATGGACGACGGACGACGGCTGAGCACTGGGCTGCTAACTACCTCCTCCTCCTCCTCCTTCTTCCTCTCCCTCTCCTTCCTCCCTTCCCTTCCTCCTCCTCTCCTCTCTTCTCCCTCTTCTCTCCTTCCTTCCTCTCCTCCTTCCTTCTTTCCTCTTCCTCTCTTCCTCTTTCTTCTCCTTCTCTCTCCTTCCTTCCTCTTCCTCCGGATCCCTGCCTCGCTTCCTTCCTTCACTTCCTTCTTTCCTACGCCGCGTGGAGGGGCCCTGCCGGTGCGTGGCTGGGCGGGCGCGGCGCTGCATGGAGGGGCGGCGCTGCTGCTGGCGTTTCGTGAGGGGCGGGCGGCTGCGCAGGCGCTACGGCCGGGCGGGCATGATGGCTCTCGCTCCTTTCTCCCTTTCTACTTCTTCCCACGCTGCCGGGAGGAGCCGGGCCGTGGGAGGCCGGGCGGGCCCAGCAAGGTAGGGCGCGGCCGGGCTTAGGCGGGCTCGGATGGGCGGGCCAAGTAAGGTGGAGTTGGCGCTACCCATGGGGGTCGGGCGGGCGGCCGACTGGGCATGGGCGGGCGGGCGGCCGACTACGGCAAGGGTGGGCGGGCGGTGTCCCAAGGGTTGTGAAAAGTGAGGTGGAGAGAGTAAAAAAGTGAGAGTGAGAGTGAGAGGAGAGAAGGGATAAGATGGATTGGGTAAAAAAAGTCTAAGCCGAAAGTGCCAAGATCCGTGCACTCGCTTAGAGCACTAATAAAAAAATCACCTTCTAAGCCGAAAGTGTCAGCAAAGAAAGGCACTCTCGCTTAGAATGCAAAAAACAATAAAACGCTACAAGGCAAAAAATCCAAAAAAAGGCGCAAAAAACAAACGACACAAAAAAAAGGCCAAAAAAAAAAAATGTCGCTCTTCTAAGCCGAAAGTGCCAAAAGCTAAGGCACTCGGGCTTAGAATAAAAAAAAAAAAAATCTTAATTTATCGCTTTTTCTTTTCCTAATCCTTTTTCCTAATTATTTTTTCATTAAACTTTTAAAATATCATTTTAAATTAACTAAACAATGAAAATTTTATAATTACATGGAAAAACTAACTATTATTTCATGTGGTTTTAGGTCAACATTCAATTTATATAAACGCAAAAAAATAAAAAATTATCAAACGGGATCCAAAAATCCCTAAATTTTAACTTCTGCCACTATATTTGATGTCTTTTTTGGCTATAGAAAAGTTTCAAAGTCAAATCATAATTTGACCATCAATGATATCCAAACAATAATGTGAGATCACTCTCACTAACTCGAAACTTCTAAGGAGATGTTCCATCTTTTCTGCTTATGTTGCCATTAACTGGTTTCTAAACCTTTCTCAATTTTTTTCCACAGCTTCCACACATATGATATGATGACAACTCGCTTCGAATTTCGTGATTTTTCAACTTCATTTTCTTTTTATTAATTTAAAAACCGCTCACCCACACGCTTTGGTGTCGTTTCTCAAACGAAGTTCATTGAAAACCGTAATCATATCATCTCTGGGGCCTTAAATTAGGTTGACTAACATGAATATCAATTTTACACTTAATTTTTCCAAATATTTGAATGACTGTAGTTCAAATCTCCCATAAAAGATATTGTTTGAAATGCAATTGTTAGTTATATATAGCAACAAATTGAAAAATGCACCAAACTTTGTTAGGGGTAAGAAATGATATGTGTTGAGAGAAAAAGTTTGAAGGCAATTGAGAATTTTTTTCTTGCCGAAAAGCCGCCTTCATGGCACTCCCTTAGAGTTCTAAGCCGCAGTTTTTTTTTTCTCGACCGCAAAATAAAAAATAGACCGTGTGTGTGGCACTTTTAGCCGAAAGTGCCGGATCTAAACACTCGCTTAGAAGTAACGGAGGGGCTGACGGGCTGGGGGGCGCACGCAAGTTAAAATCTCTGCATTGGCGAGTGTCGCCACGTAGGATACCGCTTATCTCGCCTCTAAGCCGAAAGTGTTTTGCCTAAGCCCGGTGTCACGTTTTTACACTCGCTTATCAAGCCTGCCGAAGTAAGTTTATTTTGGCCGTGCCCCTCGCCGTGCACTCTCGCTTAGAGGCTCTAAGCCCAGTGCCCGGATATCCGCATCGCTTAGCCCCACACACGCCGTCTCCTGCTTCCGTAGTGCTACGTGATGTATATATGATCCTATCATCTTTGAGATCCTATATATACCCGTATATACACGACCTCTTAATTTGTAAATATGACAGTTCTCTATAGTAGTTTCTAGTGAATAGTTGTTGCTGTGACTGGTAACGTTATTGTATGACAAAGCTGACTAGCACCCTTCCGCACCAAAATTTCAGAATCGCGTGCGTAATTTGGTAAGTACGTTGCCCGCAAGAACAAAACTGACCTGCTGCTGAGGGAAGACAACCTCAAGAGTCAGCAATGGTGGACGTGTGGCTGGAGGTGGAGGCCTAACCAGTATTACCGCTGCGCTGGAACCCTATCCTCTACCCGTGCCTTCGTCATCCCTATGTTTCGGGGCACCACCGACCAGAAGGTGGTGGAGGAGAAACTCGAGAAGCTCAAGAAGGTGCATGCAATGTACGAGGCACGCCTGGCCAAGCACAAGTACCGCCGGAGACTTCCTCAGCCCGCCGACCTCAGCCACGTTTCCGTCACGCTTTGCCTGCTCGCGAAGCCCCATGGCTCTGTGCTCAACGCGTACCCGCACGTGAAGGCATGGTGGATGGCTCTATGGCCAGGCCGTTCGTCCAGAAGGTCGCCGGGCCTATGAAGCTGCCGTCTTCGCTTGAAGCGACCCTTGATCGAGTCTTTGCTTGTTTCCATGGAAGGAATAATGATATATGCTGAGCTGTTGTCCTGGTTAGTTCTCGGCATCAAATGTCATCCAGGTTGTGTTGAATAAGCTAAAATGATCGAGTTGTATCATTGTATGTGATCTTTTGAATTGCACTGAATATGTTTTCGTGTCTTGGAAGAGAACGTCGTAGTAATTAATAATACAATAATATAAGCTACTATGTGTTTGGTATATATAGTACCTTCTCATTTGTTGACTATATATGTGGTGCGTGTTTAAATTGTATTTCTCTTATATTCCAAATTATGAGACGCTTTTGATATTTCTATATTCATAGCATTTGCTATATATTTAGATATATTATGTATATCTAGATGCATAGTAAAAAAGCTATGAATCTAGAAAGCTAAAACGCCTTCATAATTTGAAATGTAGGAAGTAGTTATTATTAAGATAACTATGTACTACAATC
This sequence comes from Hyparrhenia diplandra, assembly GCA_015847255.1. Taxonomy (NCBI): domain Eukaryota; kingdom Viridiplantae; phylum Streptophyta; class Magnoliopsida; order Poales; family Poaceae; genus Hyparrhenia; species Hyparrhenia diplandra. Next base: position 22,139 of record JADLZK010006660.1, read on the forward strand.
GGCTGTTCTAAATTGTAAGGTCCTTTTATAGTACAGTATAACCCAGCTTTGGAGATATAGGTTTGACATTTAAAATAAAACTAGATTAATGGTTACATATAAAAAAAAAAATTTACCTAAATTATAAAAAATGATTTACCTAAATGCTATCGAATGCACCTCCATCATTAGATCTAAGATTTCGAGGCCATACATATGCACTCGCGTTGAGATCTTTCAGCTTTAAGTTTAACTTTCATTTGAGATTAAAGAAAGATGCTCAAAAAATAAATATAAAGTTTTAGCGAGTGCTAGATAAGTTTTATATTATTTTTTTGAGCATAGTCTTAACGATCTCAAATGAAAACTCTCAAACTAGAAAGTTACTACTGTAATCCGATATATTTCGCAGGAGAGGGAAAAAATACCTTAAATACACGTTTTACTCAATGAAAAAATAATGCGGAGAGTACACCGGGCCACACATCACCTCTCTCGTATTAGATCCACGAAATACATTTTCATGAGAGTTCACCGCCAAATTATTGTCGGCGAGAGAGTTCACCGTGACGCCACCGCCATGAAGGGTCAACATTGCCGCCAGGTTTGCACGCAGATTTTCATGGCGAAGCGTTTTTTTGTGGTGAGAGGCCACCGCCATGAAGTTATTTCGTGAGACTTGGTGGTATTTCGCGGAGAGGACACCCGGGGATACCTATAGCAGGGATATCCCAAGACGGACGCAAACCTAAGGCAAAGCCCACTGAACGCCCGCCCGCATCGGGCAACTGTCAGGCAAAATCAAGTCCAGCTCGGTCCGCCTGCGAAGCTCTTCAAAGACGGGTAACGACCGATGGCTACCGAAAGCGAAGCTCAGACAAGCCCCGAAGCCCGCCGCGGCTTAGCGAAAGCGGTATGCAGATCGAAGCTCGACCGCCTTCAGAAGCGAAGCCTCCCAGGGAAACATCGGGTCCTGCGCCTTGAGCGAGCCTCAGTGGGTTCCACGCCATTCCAGTGTAGTCCTCGGTGCTCGCGCCGAGCTCACCCGAAGCCGGCTGTGGGACTCGGGGAACGCATTTAGGCTCACTTTTACCCTTTGCCCGGTAACGCAGCTCGGTTCTGGCCGCCCACCATCCGTGCAAAGGTCGTAATCCACCGACGTGATCCTCCCAACGCGGCCTGAGTCGCCTACAAAATGGCTGAGATCTCGAGCGCGCGATCGAAGCACCGAAGCGTTTCAGCGCATGTCGCCACCGACACCGTAGATACGCCGATCTCCGCTGCTAGCGACGCCGGGCGCTCGGCTAAAACGTCTGATCACGCGCAAACGCTAATACGCCCGCATGACGCTACGGACACTCGAGCTCGCCGGTGCTCGCCGCCCATCACGTGTTTCAGGTCACGCCGCAGCCTCTATTACCTAGCCCGCCTCGGGCGCGCCAGTAATAGTGTCAGCGCTTCAATCAGAGGCGCGGCTCGACCTCCGACAAGACGCCGCCTCAAGCCGCTGCACTCCGGTGGCTCTCAAAGCAAGCACACCATCTCGACACCATGAGTTCCAGCCGAGCTCGGAGCTCACCGGTGCCGGGCCCTCGACGCGTGAAACCCCTACACAAGATCCCGTAGATCGTCCGCACAACAGCGTAACAGCTACGGGGTAGACTTAGCTTCTGGCTTTGACGAGTGGCGGGCCTACAAGACGCCAAGTCTCGACGCAAGTCGTCCGGCAAAATTCCCCGCCACCCTTTTACACTTTTACCCCTTTTTTCATATCCTTTTGATATTAGTCCTCCCTCCCCGATACCCCCCAGAAACCTCCCCACACTATAAAGGGGAGGGCCTTGGCCAATGTATGCAGGCCAAGTTTCTAAGGTTCTCAAGCTTTCACGCCACTCAGCAACCTTCACTACAAGAATTTTTGGCTTTCATGACACGCCAAAAGTGTCATGTAAGGTAAGAATTTAGTCATAAAACTAACGCTATGATCTAAAAACCCATCGCCATAAGGTGGTCACAAATCATCGTCACTACATTATGTACCTCGCGGATTCGCTTTTTATAAGTCGGGTCACAAAAGTCAATACTTTTTTGTGACTAAACCAATCTTCCCCGTCACATATAGTTACCTTTTATGACAGTACTTCTGTCATACATTAGTTAGTCAACCTGTCATATTATTATGTGTGTACTATGGTTAAGAAACCATTTATGCTCACTATTGTGACGATAAGAAGCGGGGCCATGTATAGATAGTTAACCATGGTTAAAAGACGCCATACATTAGATATCCATTCAGTCATGCATGCCGCCATACAATATCCACATCACACCATCATTGACATAGAACAAAAATCATATAATATAATATAATATAATATATTATATAGTGCAAAATATGTTCAAATGTCATATAGTATGTGGTTTACATATGCCAATAATCTCATATATGTAGCTTCTAAACAAGACCGAGTCTATAGATCCGCAATACAATTGTTTCATCTTCGCAGGTACCACAAAGTAGAAGCACGCGTACACCTTGCAAGAATATGTAGCTTTCCACGCCCCTCAGTTCCATCCTTGCATGCTGAAACTTTCAACTGAATACAAAAATACAAAAGAGAATAATTAGTTGCAATAAACTTAAATAGGGCTAAGATGACTGTAGCATAACAAATCCACGGTGGCATGGTACGGTGAGCTCCTGCTCATGGAGAAAAGTACAGCCAAAAAAAATAACTGTAGCTCAATAAAATACATGTACAGAATACAAGTGTAATCAGCAGTTATGTCCCCTCTAACACACACTACATGATGTGAATCCACAGCTCTGCTCAGCAGTTCAACGCTATTTATTTCTTTTGGCATGATTCAAAGTTTCACCTAATTTATGTTCTTCATTTGGTTTAGTGCTATTTTTAACAAATGCTTTAGTTTATCTAGAAGGAACATGTATCCTTCCATTCAGAGTTGTAAGCAAGGGAGATACTGGTTGAGCAAATTACCTTCTGAGCAAACATTCAACCCTCAAACCGGCGAGATGACCAACTCCTACTGGGGTCCATCAGAGAGATAATTCTGCATAAATAAAAGTCATATTATAGCCAATTATAGATATAGTGATCCAGCATGCCTGTAAATTTGCAGCAAACCTAAGATAGATATATGAATAAGATAGATTACTTGTACATCTAGACAAATATGCATGTCATGACAGATAACTCGAACAGCTAGTGAAGAGTGACTAAAATGCATATATGATCTATTGCCATTAGCTGTGAAGACTTAAATTAAATTAGTCACATGGATCTATGTACCACGTTCTTATGGAATCAACAGAATCATCTTTTAGCTTTGATCCTGTTGCAGAGGGCAGTGACATCATCAAGTAAGAGGACTACAATCAGTTTTCAAGAATTAAACCAAAAAGAAATACCGCACGCCACTACTTGTAACTTTCTTAACTTCTATCAGATTGCAGCATGTGCAAAACAACTGTCCAAAAGGAGCCCTGAACTGATAGAGACATGAATCAACCTCCTAGCAGGAACTTCATGCAGTTATAAGTGAGATTGTGCAGATTTGCAGTCAACAGGGTAAGAAATTTGAATGGATATTCTACAAATTTTGCATGTTATTTGCAGAAATTCGCTAGCCCACTTTCGATGTCCACATCAGACCCACATTCACTACAGTCCGTTCGCCTGAAATAAGATGGGACAGGCAATTTTACAGACAAAAATTCAGAACATAGCGTTGTTGTGAGCTGTACCTATCGAACACAGACATGACGTAGAGGAAGTGCAGGCCGGCGCTGACGCATTCGGATCGTGATTCGTGAATCCTTATCCTAGATCCAACCCAAGGTACCTACCTGGTGAAAGGGGTCCGGGGTCGCAGCAGCGACGGGCGTAGTCGGGTCGAGGTCTTTGGCCGCCGGTCGCCGGGAAGGCGTTGAAGAAGTCGGGCGCCGGGGCGACGGGGGTGGGCGGGTCCTGGCGCACCTCCATCATGCTGTTGATGGCTAAGCACGCCACGCCACACGAGGAGTGAAGGCGCGGGCCTCGAGTCCATCCCCGCTGGAGTCGCTACCCCGGGTCCACCGCCGGGCGCAGATGGAGTTGTTCATCTCGATCTCTTTGGGCCGGGCCGACTCAGCTGCAGGAGCCGCATGTGCCGCGAATCGAGGAGCACCACGACGGCCACCCCTCGGGATTCACCGCCGCCGGCCCTTGCTACGGTGCTCGAGCCGCACAAGGAAGCAAAGTAGCAAGGGAAGTCGGTAAAGCGGGCCCGGGCGCAGGATTGGGACAGTATGGCTGCTTGTGAAATTGCTTTGGGAGGGGCGCAGCAGGATTTGGGAGGTAAATGCTGGGCCTATTTGAGAAGAGCGCTGAGGCTCAATTTTGAAGAAGAGCGGAGAGGTCAATTTTGGGAGAGCGCCATGAGACGGGCTAAAGCCGCTACCGGGTGTGTGGATTCGGGGATACGTGGAAAGAAGGGTGTAGGGTTTGAGAGTTAGAGATGGATTCTAACCGCTGGATCTAGAGAGATGGGTGGCTGATAGTAATCCATGAGGTTATCGGGCCTCGGGAGACATCTTGGCCCAAGTTCGCTTTTTTTCAATACAAAATGACAAATTTGAGCCGCTTTTAAAACCCTAGCTGAATTCAAATCTAAAAAGTCATGAATACGTGTTTTGTAGAGCTCTTCAAGATCTAAATTTGGTATTAGAGTCAACTTTTCATATTTCTCAAGTTTTGACGCCTCGAATTTTGAATTTTGAATTTTTTACCGCCCTCAACGAAGTTTTTGAGGCACTAGACGGCCTTTGGATTTGAAAAAGTCACGAATACTATCATTTCGAGATCAACAAAAGTTTATGTAGGTCAGCTTTCTATTTGAAGAAGTAGTAACATGAAAGTTCAAATATAGCTCACAAGCTTTCTCAAACTATGTGAGAGACTTCTGTTATATTTGAACTACATATATCTTCGATACTTTTGTCGAAATGGCTTGAGATGCCGATATATTTATAGGCGAGGTCCCACACAAGCAAAATTACATTTTTCTGACAATGACTGATATTATATTATGCTCGGTGAGTAGACTGTGGTGAATATGCATTGAAAACTACTGACTATGCAGCGATCTCCACTGGCTTGTTTCCTGGGTATAAGAGACCTTGTGCGACAAAGTATGCGCTGAAGCCACGCCGGGCGACCTAGTTCAACGCGAGGGCTACCCGCTGCGTCGCTGGGAAATTCAATTAAATCGAAAAAGTATCAAATGATTTTGAAAAATCAACTTGGTTGTTGTTTCCACAAAAGTTAAAATTTGAAGCTGAGAAAAGTTTGAGACCAATACCATACTTGGACCGCGATAATCCCTAAGAACCCTAGTAATGCATATGGGTTCGGCTTGAAAGGCCCTAAAGTATTGTAGATATTGCTCTCAAACTTTTTTTCTCAGGCTCAAATGCCTTTGTGAAGCTAAACTACCAAGTTTGAGATTTTCTGAATTTGTTTGGTTTTTTTTTCAGTTGAATTTCCTCGCAAGTAATTTCACCTGCAATTATATCGTTGAATCGGCCCACCCCCTAAAAAGATCAGAATGGCGCTAAACTTTGCCACAAGGTCTTTTATGCCCTAGGAAACAAATACATGTGGAAGTCGCCGCATAGTTATAGTGTTTTCAATGTATAATTCACCAAATTTTGTCTCACCCAAAGACGAAAAAAAATTATAATAATAAAAATAATTGTTCTAAAAATGTAAAGTTCTTGTGTGGGACCATATATTTTGCCTATAAAATGGCTAAAAACTTTTCAAGCCATTTCGACAAAGTTGAGTATTATAGTTCAAAGGAATAAAGTCTCTCACAGTTTCGTGAACTATATGAGAGACATGTTATATTTGAACTACATGTTATTACCACTTTTCAAATGGAAATTTGACCTACATAAACTTTGTTGGTCCCCATGAGTTATGAAACTTTTTGTGTTCAAAAGATTTTAACCGAAGTTCATTTCTGTGGGTTTCGCTTTTGGGACCGAAGTTTTGACCGAAGTCAAAAGTTCAAATTCAAAACTTGAATTGCTCAAATTTTACATGAAGAGGTGATCAATCCATCACCATAACATGATGCAAAGATGATTTTAGAAAAATTTTAGAAAAGAATCACCCTCATTTTGGAGTTCATATGAGGGAGAACGACTAGTTACAAGTTTTAACCGAAAAAAAAAAGAGAAAAACGATCCTTCATCAAGAACATGCGATCATCAGACCGATTTTCAGACTTTTGGAACATCTACACGCATATGATTCATAAATGAAGAAATAGCCACTTCTTGTTTTCACAAGACAAGCCATGGCGTGATGGTTTGACTTGTCATTTTTGTACTAGAGCTCTAGGTTCGGATCCCTATGTGCCTCTGCAAGTTTTTTATAGGATTTACTATGGTCTAGTTACTATAAAGAAAATAAAAGATCCTGCTTTGATAGCAACAAATGCTTTGTCCTAGTGGTTCAAGCATCTGGACCTTTATTTTGAAGGTCTCAGGTTCGACCCCACACATGTCACAATTTTTTCAAGTTTGTTTTAGAGCAATTTCTTAAGGTTCAATTAATTAAAAATAAAACTTCCTAATACAACATAAACTGGTGCTTGTCCTTGTGGTCAACGACTTTTGCTTTTGTTCCAAAGATCTCGTGTTCAACTCGAGCGTAGAATGTGCAATTTATGTTTAGACACTCCATTTCATCACAAAAACCATGCAAAGAAAGCCACAAAACATGGAAAAAGATACAAGCCGCTATCCGGTAGTACCTGACATTACATTTTGTGACAACATTTGGTGCCTTTATGTGACTGAAAGAAAATTGTGGTCATAAATAGTTATGTGCGCGATGCAAATTTTGTGACGCACTCCATATCGGCTCATATTATGGTATGATTATATGATCTAAATCAGGTCTCCGGCCATGAGGAATTTAGTCATAAAAAGATAGATTTCTTGTAGTG
>JADLZK010006661.1:0-17282 GCA_015847255.1 Hyparrhenia diplandra
ATCTTAGAAAAAAATGTCGGGAATCTAAATATCTGGGCGGCCGCCAAATATACGAGTGAGTAACGAAGGCATGCCTTATTAGGCGCGCCGCCTCGTTGAAAGTATCCCCTGTGTCAGGCGCTGATGACATGAATAGGAAAGCCGGGCCCCATGAGTTGTCGATTCGTCCCTTTTATTTTAAACCCATTTCAAACTTTAAAATGTAATAACTTTCTCGTTAAACATGTTTTCAATTCCGCTTGCACCATCGCGTTTATTATAACGAGATCTATAAAACTAGATCCATGTTGGATATGTTTTGGGATAATTTTCATGATGACAAAAATTTACATCTAAAGTACAAGTTTTTACATCTAAGGGTACAAAGTTTTTATTGTTGGAGTATAAAGTTTTCAAAATTTGGAGTGTAAAAAGTTTTGCTGAGATTAGAGTTGATGGTGTTGGCCGATATTAGAGGTTAACGTCATTATGCCGAGATTAGGGTTTATGACATTTGTGAGATTAGGTTCATGGCTTTTTCTTTGAGGTTAGATTTCATGCCGTATGCCGAGATTAGGTTGATGACGTTTGCTGAGATTACGGTTCATGGAGTTGCCGAGATTAGGTTTGGGGCGTATGCTGAGATTAGGGTTGATAGTGTCTGGCGAGATTAGTGTTATAGCGTTTGTTGAGATTAGGGTTCATTGCATTCTTGAGATTAGGGTTTATGTTGTTGTTAAGATTAGGGTTAATGGCTTTCTTGAAATTAGGGTTCATGGCTTTCTTGAGATTAGTGTTCATGGCGTTGTTGAGATTAGGGTTCATGGTTTTCCGGGCCGGGACCCAAATATCGGGCGAGACATTCTCCACACAACGAATTTGCCGGCCCATTAGGGCCCGGTAAAACCCAGACCTACCACCATCCCCGCTTCAAAGGGCGGCCCAACGGCGACGGACCAGGGCCAGGAGCCGCGGGCGATACATGAAGGCGGAGCCACCTTTCACGGCGGCCACGAGGAGTCACCACGGCGAAGGGCTCGCTGCGGAGGGGAGGGCGGTCGGTCGGGGACAGCACACAGACGGAGGGAGCTGGGGGCGGCTCCACGTCATCACCGGCCGGCCAGGGGCTCGGACTCTACCCAAATCTCCGTCTCGCAGGGTGACCTAGCTCACCACCCTCGGGCGCGCATGGACTCCTTTCGCGGGGGGGTGGCTGGCTCACCACCCTCGGGCGAAAATCCCGCCCGCCCAGGGAGACCCAGCTCTGTCATCCGGGCCGGGGGTGGTGTTCTTCTCACCCGAGGTCGGCGACCGCTCCCGGGCATGGGGGGTCGGTCACCGGGAGGGAAGAGAAGCCGGTGCATTTTACAATGCGTTTGCCGGACGATGACGAGCGCCCGGGAGCCATAAATTCACGGATCGAAATGGGCACGCCGTCGGCTCCGCGAATCCGGCCGATGGGACACAAAGCGAGCGTGGCGTGTTACGCGTTCCCGAAACCGGAAACCAGGACAACGCTTGTTCATTCCCGAAACACCGCAAAGACTACGGCGGGCGGGACCTCGGGCTCGTGACACGCCACTTACCGTTCTGGGACCTGCCGCCATCTCTCGCGGTTGTGAGGGACGCCTCTGGATCCTCGGGGGCCGCACGGAGGCGGCACGTGCGCCATCGATCGGGCGCGTGTCTTCATCAAACAACGCCAAGCCAACCAACCCTCGGCCGCAAGCATGCAACAAGTGTAGCCTCGGAATTAGCCACCTAGGCATCCACATATGTAAACATTACCTCCCTCTTCCTACTATAAAGTGGGGAGTAATGCCCCATTGGGGGGAGCCCGACCCGAACGGAAACCGGAAGGGAGGACCACCACCACCACCACTACCACAATCGTGGGGGCTTGAGACCGCCTTCTCTCCCTCACGCCGCTTGTAACCCCTACTACGAGCTCTCCTTTGAGCGAGGTAACACGAGCAGACACCACCGGACGAGGGGCCCCGTTGGCTGAACCGGGATAAACCCGCGTGTCGGAGTGTCCATCTTGCGCCGACGCCATTTGGGGGGAGGCACACATTTAGAAGTTCTTTATTGCCGCACCGAGGCACCCCAGCTCTCGAAAAGCGCCGGCGGTTGGCGCGCCCGGACGGGCAGCGTGTGCAATCACATCTCCATCAGCCCTCATGGCGTTTCCACCTTCGTTTCCACCACGATCGCCGGGACCGCGAGCTCCAGCGCTGAACACCGCTGTTCTTCGACCCCATTTGGAGTTCGTGGCGCCGGTCACAACTATGAGATGATCCTTTTGCCCGACATGATGGCGGCGGAAAGAAGGGCGCGATCGCTCCCGTCTGCGGGGCGCGTGTTCGCCATCACGGCCGCGGCGCCAAGGCGCAAGGCGATCCACACGCACCACCGGGCGCATTCACGCAACGGTTTGAATCCGACGACACCCACCGAGTGCCGACTCACGGGGAGGTCCCGGGAACCCTAAGTACCCGGGAAGATCCTTCCTCGGCTCGCCCGCCGGCGAGATACCGAAACCCTAATCGATCGGGAGAACAGCGTCCACGTCGGTGGTACCGGGAAGGAATCCCGTAATCCCTCACGGCGGGAAATTCGCCTGAAGCCGCGCGAGGGAGAGCCGCGAGACCCGTCGTCCCATCACGAGGAAACGCTATCCCACGATTACACGCTAAGAGCGCATCCGCCAAGAGATGCGCTGGACCCCGTCCGCCCCTCGTCCGTGCGCGATTGGGGCCAGTCCCGAGAAGCTGGCGGAATCGCACCGTCCCGGGATAACGAGGACTTCCTCCAGCGGCGTTCGGTGCCCCGAACCGACGGCTGAGGGCGACTATTATGACCCTACACGGAATCACTACAACATAGAGCAAGATGGCCGCCTCACCGGCGTCTCCGGCGAGATGAGGCGGGACGTACCGCCACGACGCAAGTCGCATCGCGGCGCCGGGCTTCCGCCCTGTCCCGACTGTGGCGGGCCGGCGCCCGCCGGCGAATCAGCGTAGAGTCGCGCGACGACTTCGACAAATAGAGCCCGGAACATCCAACGGGAGCAAGCCCGGCGCGGCGAGGCCCGGGCGTCCATGATCGCAGCGGCGGTGGGCCCAGCGGCGGACCCGACTGGCGGGGTACCTCACTTTGACATAGCGGCCGTTCAATGAGCCGGCCTCAACGTGGCGGCGGACGCCATCTGCCGGGCACGCGAAAATGCCGAACCTCCGCCCGAGGGAAGGCGCATTCGTGAGGGCCTACGACATCTCCTCGACGGGGCGGCCGGTACAACGGGCGGAGAGCTCCGCCTTCCGGGGCAAAGTCGGCGGGGCTCCGTCCGACCTGAGGCAGAGCCCGAGCCTGCGCAAGATAGCCGGTCGGAACGCCCTAGTCGACAACCGCAACAACCGCTTGATGCGGGAGCGCATAGAAGACCCCCGCCGAGACCATAACCGAGGCGCCCGACCGACCTCGGGAAGAACGGCGGACGGGCTCGCCAGAGGCGGCTCACCTCGGGGGCGACCGGCGGGGACGAGACGCGCTAGTGCGCCCGGGGAAGACCGAGAGGGTACTCCCCCGGATCCACCCGGGCCACGGGCCTTCCACAAGGGATATCGGGAGGGCACCACCACTGGCGCTTCGGGGCCTCCCGACCATCGAGAAGTACTCGGGGAGACTCGTCCCGAGGTGTGGTTGGTCGACTATCTACCGGGCATGCCGGGCCACGGGGGCACACGATGACAAAGTAATAATCGAATTTGCCCCTCGTACCTCTCCGGCTCGGCTAGGGCCTGGCCGGGAACACCTTCCACAGGACCTCATATCAAGCGGGCAGACTTGGAGAGGACCTTCCGAGGGAATTTCCGGGGCACATACCGCGCCCGGGTAACTCATGGGACCTCCCGAAGCTGCCGCCGAAATCGACGAAGTCCTGCGCCGACTACATCCGGCGCTTCTCAAGCAACGGACCGAGCTCCCCTAACGTGACCGGATTACGGCGTCGCCAGGGGGCCTTCTTGGCCGGCACCTCTTGCCGCGTGGCCTCGTGAAGGAAGAAGCTAGGGGCGCCGGGACTCCGACCGAGCGAACGAGGCCGATGGACATCGCCACCAAGTTCGCCCCAGAGAAGAGGCGTCGGGGGCTCGTTCAATCGGGGCACGGGCAAAGGAAAGCGTAAGGAGGAAGAACCCGAGGGATTGACCTCGCAGGGCAGAAGAAGAAAAAGGACAAGAGCCGCAAGGGCAAGGGCCAAGCCCTCAACGCGGAGCGAGACGAAGACATGGTGGCTGCGGTCGACCGCATAGGGTCCCGAGCCCCGCCACAAGTTGCTCCCCGGCCCGGCATGCTCAGAAGCCGTGCGAACCACGGTTTCCGGGTCAAGCACACCCTCGAGGAGTGCAAACGGTGCGCAAACACTTCGCCAAACTCGAGGGGCCATACCGAGGAGGAGGAGGAAGAAGGAGCGCCGAGGGACGTCTTCTAGGAGACAAGGGTTTCCGGCAGGTGAACAACTGCTTCATGATCTTCGCGGCAACACCAGCTGAACATGTCGGTACGGCAATGCAAGAAGAGGCGGCGGGAGGTGTATGCGGCCGAGCCCGGCGATCGAAGCTGCGCAAAGTAGTCGGATCAAGCCATCACCTTCGACTAGTCGGATCACCCTCCCAAGACATCCCAAACCCGGGCTTATCCGTTGGTGGTGGATCCAATCATTGCCAATACCCGGCTCACCAAGGTCCTCATGGACGGAGGAAGCGGCCTCAACCTCATCTACGAGGAAACACTCGACCTCCTCGGGGGGTGGACGGGTCCAAGATCCGCCCAGGAGGCCGGCATTCAATCCAAGGCTGTCGGCAAGCAAGCGAAGCCCCTCGGGCAGATCGACCGCCCGGGTCTGTTCGGGACCCTCGAACTTCGGGCAAGAGACTCTCACCTTTGAGATCCTCGAGGGTCCGGGTACATACGACGCACTCCTCGGGCCGGCCTTGCTATGCCAAATTCATGGTCGTCCCAAATTACACCTACCTCAAGCTCAAGATGCCGGGGACCGAAGGGTGTCATCACGACCGGCCCCTCACATCACCATGCATATGAGTGCGACGTGAGAGGCGTGGAGTACGCCGGCGCTCGCCATCGCCGAGGCACTCATTGCCGACGCAAAGAAGAGCTTCGACGAGATCAATGATCGAGCGCGACGAAGCACGTATTTGGGAGCTTTGAGCCCTCCTCGGGCACCAAGAAGATCCCACTCGATCCCAAGCAACCGAAGGAGAAGCTGCGCGACCATCAGCTGGCTGGATCCGAAATAGGAAGCGGTGCTCGTCGACTTCCCTCCGTGCGAGCGCCAAGCGTTTGCGTGGGGACCTCGGACATGCCGGAGGGCATACCGAGGGATGTCGCCGAGCACTCCTCGACATCCGACCGGGCTCGGCCCGGTCATGCGCCGCTTGCGCCGTTTGATGACGCCAAGCGGAAGATCATCGGCGAGGAGATCCACAAGCTTCGGGGAGGCGAGATTCATAAAGGGAAGTATTCCACCCCCGAGTGGTTAGCTAATCTGTGTGGACTACACTAGTCTCAACAAAGCATGTCCGAAAGTTCCCTTTCCTTTTGCCTCGAATCGACCAAATTGTCGACTCCACCGCGGGATGCGAAACTTTGTCCTTTTCGATGCATATTCCGGTTACCACCAGATCAAAATGAAAGAGTCCGGCCGACTCGCGACCGTTCATAACACCCTTCTCGGGATGTATTGCTACCTCTCACAATGCCCTTCGGGCTCGGGAACGCGGGGCTACGTACGGCCGGTGCATGCAAATCATCCTTTGAGAACTCGCCGGGAGGATCGTGGAAGCCTATGTCGATGACATAGTGGTCAAATCCAAGAAAAGCGTGTGGACCTCGTGGAGACCTGGGAAACCTTCGAAGGTGTCTAAACAAGAAGGGAGTCAAGCTCAACCCGAAAAATGCGTGTTTGGGTCCCAGGAATGCTCTTCTTTTCCATCGTCTCACAACGAGGCATCAGTAAACCCAACCAAGGTTGACTTAATCACTAAGATTGGGCCAATCCCGAGACCTCAAAGGAGTTCGAAGGTTATGGGGTACGCTGGCTTCACTAAGCGAGGTTCATCTCCCGCCTCGGGAAAAGGGGGCCTCCCTCACATCGGCTCCTTCGCAAGGCCCGGGCACTTTGCTGGACCCAGGGCCAAGAAGCCCTCGGCAACCTCAAGAAGCTCGACTAGTCCACCAGTCTGGTGCCGCCAAACCCGGGGAGAGACCTTGCTCCTCGTCACGAGGCACTACCCCGGGTAGTCGGCGCGGCGTGGTCGTAGTGGAGCGTCGGGAAGAGGGGCACATGTTGCCGATTACAACGCCAGGTGTACTTCATCATCGCGGTGCTTTCCGACACCAAGACTCCGTACTCGCAAATGCAAGCTGGCGTCACGCCATCGTGCGGCGAAGAAAACCGCCATTGCTTCTCGCATGACCCGGTCGCCGTGGTATCCTCATTCCCCCTCGGGAGATCATCGAACCGAGAGGCCACGGGAAGAGTGGCGAAGTGGCGTGGAGCTCATGGGGAGACAATATCATTCTGCCTGCCAAGGCGATAAAGTCTCAAGTCTGGATTTTGTGGCGAATGGATCGATACGCAATCGCCATGCAAAGACCAATCGGGCCGAGTGTTGGACCTTGTCTTTCGGCGGGTCCATGATGAAGACGGGTGCGGGGCGCGTTTTCTTCATCTCACCCCTCGGGGTTCACACAAGGTACGCCATCCGGTTTGCACTTCGGCCTCCAACAACGTCGCGGAATACGAGGCAAGCGGTCAACGGTCTCGGGATTGCGGACCTCGAGATCAACGGTTGGAAACGGGGGGGATTCTCAGGCGGTTATTGACCAAGTCATGAAGGCCTCGGCGTGCCACGACCCCAAGATGGAGCGTATTGCCAAGAGGGGTGCAAACCCGGAGGAAAAGTTCCATGGGCTTGAGCACAGCACACCCCAAGACGCCACAACGGTCAGCGAGGATGAACTTGCCAAGACATTTGCGACATGAGGAACTTCCCCCGAACACGTACTCACCAGATCTCAACGAGCCCTCGGTTAAGTACACTCCGAAATACCCTCATTTGCCGGGGAGACAACTCGAATGCACCGGCCCGAGGTCATGGCAATGGACTAAGCCCCCGAGGAGAGAACCTCTATTGAAGTACCTCCACCGAGGAGAATTACCCGAGGATAAGACCGAGGCTCGCGAGGTTGAAGGGCAAAAATCCCTTTGCGCTAATTGAGACAAAAAAGAACTCTACAAGAAAGGAGCCTCGGGAATATACATGCGATGCATACCCTCTACGGAGAGGCAAAGATTTGCTTGAAGACACCCACCAAAGGGAGTGTGGCCATCATGCCGCCCCGAGGACTCTAGTCGGTAAAGTCTTGACCGAGGCTTTTATCGGCCCTCGGCGATACGAGACCGAATGAAGTCGTGCGCACCTGCGAGGGGTGCCAATTCTACGCGCGGGACTCACCTACCGGCACAAGCCACTGCGAGACCATACCTCGACATGGCCATTTGCGATATGGGGGCTCGATATGATCGGTCCCCCGAAAAGGGCGCGCTGGAGGACACACTCATATCCTAGTCGCCATCGACAAGTTCTCCCAAATGGATCGAAGCCGAGTGGTGAACCCTGCGGACGGAGGAAACGGTAAAGTTCTTTACGAACATCATTTTCCCGTTTTGGAGTCCCGAACTCCATCATCACGGATAACAGGAACCAACCGTGGAAAAAAGTTCCTCGACTTTTGTGATGACTTCAAGATCCCGGGTTGACACATCGGCCGTAGCCTACCCGAGGGACCAACTCGGGTGGAGCGATACCAATGGCATGATCTTACAAGGCCTCAAGCCAAGTATCTTCAATCGGCTGAACCCAAGACGGGGGAAGAGGTGGTACCGGGAGCTACCGTTGGTTATAATGGAGCCTTCGAACAACAAAAGCCGAGCCACGGGCTTCCACCCCATTCTTTCTAGTCTATGGAGCCGAGGCGATCTTACCCACGGACATTGAATATGGGTCCCCAGGCTGCGAGCCTACACCGAGCATGGCAACCCAAGATGCAAGGCAAGATTCCATCGACCTGTTGACGAGGCCCGAGGCGTCGCCAGACGAATTCAGCAAGATACCAACAAAGTTCTGGGTATCACGCCTAAGCGACCGAAGCCTCGGGAGTTCCAAGTCAATGACCCCGCATCTGGTGAAGCAAGATAACAAAGGGCGTCACAAGCTCACGCCACATTGGGAAGGGCCATATTTCATCGCCGAAATACTAAGGCCCGGAACCTACAAGCTGAAAAAGAGAAGGGTGAAGTCTACCTCAACGCACGGAACATAGAATCGCTCGGGCCGCTTCTACCCTTAACTCCAGACTAGAAGTTAAACACCTATGTTTTTCGCCAACAAAAGATCTACATCTTTTACGAAGAGAAACTTCTTGTGCATACCTTGGAGTCTTAGCCTCGTCCAAAGACAAGACTAAAACTTCTGGCTAGCTGGAACCCCCTGGGGACCCCCGTTTTTTTTGAAACTTTTTTTCAAAAGAAAAAAAGTTCTCCCGCTTTTTCGGATCGATCGCTTAGTTGCTAAGGTCGCACACGCAAGTCTCTAGTGAGGTAGCCGAGCCAAACGGATCGCCCCCCTGGCACCGTGCGGACCGCCCGAGTGGCATCCATGCTCACTATCTGGCGGCGGAGAAAGCAAGCGACCCGCCACACAATAAACGAGAAGTTCGAGGACGCAAACACAATCATAAACGCACCCGCCACGTCCCGAGGCCTGGGTAGCACCATTGTTTATGCATACTTCTCTTACACACTTGACTTTTCATACAAAGTGGGGAGATCGTGGGGGCGTCACGAGCCTCGTCCACCCGCTTCCACGATCGACCGCTGAAGCGACATCCGCGGAGGCAACATCCTCGGCGATAGCATCCCTGAGCGCACGGCGTCGCCCTGTCTGGCGCATCCTCGGAGAGCGGCATCCAAAGATCTCGTGTCCCGCCTCATAACCCGGCTCTATGGGGGAATACGGAGGGCACACCTCATCTTCAAAGGGGCGGTAGTGTTGTAAAGACTATCCATCCTTATCGCATAACTCCTTGGTCTGGCCGACATCGGCGGCCTTCGGCGGTCGACCCGTCCTCATCGTCCCGAGCATGGAAGAAGCCACCCGCGACATTGAGCCAAGACTCGGGCGCCACCGAGAAATGCGAGCGAGAACACCGCCATACACGTCCGCACGCGGCCCGAAAGCGCTCGGAGTCGCACCCCGAGGAGCCGCCCACGGCTCAGCGATCGGCGGCCGAGGGCCCACCCCCAGTTGTCCGCCCGGCGCGGATAAAGTCGACGGGCCTCTTCCGCCTCCCGGTATGATTACGCTCCGCTCACCCCATTGGCAGCGTGGCCGCGGTCTCCACGGCCCCTGGCCAGGACCTTCTCTCCGCTATTGGTAACAAAGTACCAAAGCGTCCAACAAGATGAAGGTCAAAAGAGCGCAGAACATACCGAGGGAGAAGGCGTACCTTGGCATCACTGCTAGCCCAAAGATCACGTTGTGCTCCTCCGCGAGCAACTCAGAGGTTGGTCCTTCTCCGCTCGAGGGTTCCCCCTCGGACACCAGCTCCCGATGCGGGTATTCAAGGCGCCGCACATCTCCCGCCGCACCTCGCCTCTTCCGGGATCGCTCCCGCTCATGGAGTGGCCTCCCCAGGGCCACGGAGGCGCTTCGGCATCTCAAAATCTTGGCTCAAATGCGAGCCATCTCGGCCGCCATCTTGTCGCCCTCGGACCTGGCCTTGACGAGCCCCGCCGCAAAGAGGCATCGCCGAGACTCTCTCCCGGCAGGCGGTCGGCCAACACCGACGCTCCCGCTCGGGCCTGGATCGCCTTCACCAGCGTCCGCCCGAGGGCGTTCAATTCGTAACGTTCGGCGAAGGAGCTCGGACTTCTCGAGGCGACCGGAGGAGACTCGGCAATGAGGGACACCACGGATTACGACAAAGACACAAACCGGTGAAGCGGGGAATAGCGGCGAAGACACCACCGTCGCCTCCACGACGCCCGGTCAATCGTCGCCAATCTTCGTGGCCGTCGCCGGACGCTCCACCGCTAACCTGCTCATGAGTTTTCCACGCCGGGACCTCGGGGCGATCGTCGATCACCACGGCGGTCGGACCGAGCACGCGTCCCACGGTCAAGGAGGACCACCCGGGTTGGCTCCGTGGGGGTATCGCCTCCATCGGCAACTCCAGCGGCTCGGGAACCCGACCAATAAAGTCCGAGGTCCTCGTCGTCGACCACCCGGCACTCCCTCACCATCGGCCGGGGCGATGCCTCGCCAAGGGTTAGCGCCCGACGGGCGCACGTAAACCGGAAGTCGGGATTGTATCCCCCATGAACCCCGGATCGAGAGGGGGCGGCGATGCGGCGGCCCGTCTCTCCGCCTCGAAGAGCTCCTCCCGAGAAAACTCCCGACGAATGAGCTTGGCTCCACCGGGAGGGGCGGCCTCGTCGTGAGTCCCTGGCCCGCCGCCGGCATCGCGCGCCTGCCCGAGCCCCTCCCCTCCAAGTCGATCACCATCGGCCGGGTGGACGACCGCCATCGCGCCAAGGGCTTGCCCCACCTCGGAAGGGGAAGTCTCGGCCGTCCGGGCGGGGCCCAATCCCTCCGGGAGGCTCGGCCGGCACCACGGGGCCCAACGCCGATGGGGCAGCGTCTTGACGAGACGGCCCCGGCCGAGCCCCGGCCGAGGCTCCCCGAGTGACCGGCCTTTAGGCCTTCTTGGGGTGCAAGGTCGGAGTGAGAGCCCCGCTTCTGAAGTCAAAACACGTCCGATAGAAGCCGCAAGATGCTAGAAGAAAAGCCAACTACAAAGCACAAGGGGACCTCACGAGGCCCGAGGGACGCCTTAGGTTGGGGCCGAGCCACGGGAAGGCGCTGCACAGGCGTTGCAGCGACGCAGGCGGCGGTCTCCTCCACGGCTCCTCGAGACACGGGAGCGGTTCGGGACGGGCCCCATCGGCTCCTCACCGAGCCACGCCTTGCGTATTTGGAGCGCCACGCCGGGAGGCGACGGCTCTTCCCGCGCCGAGCCCCAGCTTGTAGCGCCGAGGTACCCACCGGGTAAAACCCTCGGGCCAGCCTGGTGGTCAGGCCTCGGCTGGAAGGACCCTCGCCGGTCCGAGCCACCTCGACGCCCGGCTCGCTCATAACGGAGCCCCGAGTGAGTCGGAAACCCGAGGCTCGGTCCGACGAAGCCTCGATCATCGATTCGACGAGTTCACGGCGAACTCATTTTTCCTCCCCATCCTCGTCCCCTCGGTGGTCGAGGTATCGAGCGATAGCCCGCCTCCGCCGGTCACCGGGGTGGTTGGCACGGCCACATTCTTCTTCTTCTTCCCTCCTTCTTCGACGCCCAGTGCTCTCTCCCCGGTTCGTTAAGTACGGTTGCCGCCAGCCAGGCATCCGGGATTGGGCACGAGGCAAGGAGAGTCGCGATAATTCAATCGACCCGCAAGAAAGGCGGAGTAAGAACCACCGCGGCGGCAAAGATGGTGGCAACAAGACAATACAAGAACGTCGACAAAAGCAAAAGGCGCTTACCAGGAGATGTACCACAGGCGGGCGCGCATAGGGATCTCGGGATCTCGGACGGTGTGGACCCCAATGCCTCTTCACCCTCTTGGCGGGCCATCGGTGGAAGCGAAGGGGAGGACATCCGAGACTCTTCAAGGCCGGCGACCGAGGATGTCATCTCGACATGAGCAAAGGGCGGGCCATCAATGGCAACACCGACGCCGATGAAAGGCGCGACCACGGCGCCGCGTTCACACCATCTCGGTCGCGGATCGCCCGCCTCGGGCCCTCCAACCGAGGATGATCCGCCGAGGGGGACCGTGGTCCACTTATCCGGACGCCGCTTGAGAACGCGCGGTGTACGCGGAAGCGGCGTTCGTCATCGCGGTAAGAACCATCGGTCCCGCGCACCCCTTGTTGGAGGAGGTGAGCTTGGAAAGGATGTACCCATCCCGCTTTCGGTTCGACCTCGGGCTTTCGATCGATTTGGAGCGCGCAAACCATCAACGGCGCAACGCCCTCGGGCAGACCCTTCGCCAATCGGCAGCGGTGGTAAGGTCCGCCTTAAAAACCACAACCAAAGGTCCCAATGCGGCTCGATCCCCGTGAATCCCTCACGAGGGTGACGAAGATGGCGGGAGACCGAAGTGAGGGGGCGAGATGGTGAAGCTCAATGTCGTAGTAATGAAGGATCGCAGCGGATAAACCGGCCCGCCGGCATCCCGAACCCACGCCGGTGAAGATCGATCGCTCACCACGTAGCCATCGGGAGGGTTAGGCTCCTCCCTCGGCCCAACCGGGCTATCCACTCCCGGCCGCTCGGTATTGGTGCGGGGGAAGAAGCCCTTCCTCGACAAGGCGCCGAAGGCTTCTCCTCCGTCGACGTTCTCGGCCATGGCTCGGCGCCGAGCACCTCCCTCGCGTTGTCGCCACCACCCCTTTGCGCCATGGGAGAGCGGATGAACGGGAACACCGCGAACGGCACCGGGCCAGACGAGCACAAGGCAAGATGGATCTCTCCCGCAATCTCTCCTTATCCTCCTTTCTATTTCCTAATTGCCGCGGCCCGAGAAGGCGAGGCGATAGCAAGAACAAAGGAGCAAGCAGCGCGCCCTATGGCCGCGAACCCCAAATTTATAGGGAAGGGAAGGCAAACCGGGCCGGGGTAAGTAACCGACGCGCTGGAATGGACGGCTCCGCGATGAACGGGAACCACTCATCCAACGGCCGGCCCGCGGCGAAGAGCCGCCAATCAAGAGCATTAATGCACCCGGCTGCCTCGACACCCGACGACAAGAGCCACGGGGGCCCGCCCTATCGGATCGAACCGCACGCCGCCTGAAGCGCGGCAAGGAGACGCTCTCGTCTTCCATTCGGGGTAAACCGTCCCGACCGTCCATATCCGGAAGCGCCCGACCTAAGGGGGGGGCAAAAAGTCGATCCGATGACGGTTCCTACTTCGGCGGAACCAAACGAGCCCTGGCCGACGCGACGTCAACGTGCACCTTACGTTCGCAGGTTGCCAGGTGGGCCCCCACGGGGTTTGCCAGCCGCCTCGGATAACCCGAGCGGGGACGGGATGGAAATGCACAACCGGCTATACCCGGCCCTCGGGGCTCTGGCGGATTTCTGAGCGTCGTGTTTAAGACCGCGGGTGTCACATTTATAGAGATGTCCCATCCGTGGGAGGCCCTCTGGGCCCTCGGGGTTGACTTTGTCAAACCCCGGGATCCGCTAAACGGTCCGTAGGTTCTCATGGGGTGAATCTAGATCACACGGCCCGACCCTTGCTCCGGCCGAGGCACGGGCACCCCGCTTAAAGCGACCCGCTACAACGCTCACCGGAAGGCACACGTCGATTCTACAGGGCATTGTGGCACGTCTCCCTCCTCCTCCCTTCCCGTGAGGCGACAGGGAGGAGCGTATACTCAAAGTCGAGGAAGCCTGGGACGACCTTGCGCACATAGCGCGGGCCTGGTCGCCCACGCAAAAAAACAAGCGAGACTCCGCACAAACAAAGCGCAATATAGAGTCACATTTCGGCCTTGCCGGCGATGTGAGGTTGGGCAAAAGACCTCGAAGGAATCCGCCATTCCTCCGAGGCCTCAAGACTCAACGGTGCGCTCGCACGCACCATTGTAGACGAACCACCCCGAAGAAAAACGCAGGCGACGGGAGCTGGCAAAGCCCCGGGGCGAGTCCCACTCGCTCGGGGGCTCGGGGCTACTGCTTGTCGGGACCTAAATATCGGGCCCCGAAACATTCTCCACATAACGAGAATTTGCCGGCCCATTAGGGGCCCAAGAAAAACCATTCTTACCACCATCCCGCTTCAGACGGCCCAACAAAGGACGGGTCAAGGCCAAGAGCCGGCGCATACATGAAGACGGGCCGGCCACGGCGGCCCACAGGAGTCACCACGGCGAAGGAGCCTACTACGCCCGAGAAAGACGAGCTCGTGGTAGGGGTTACAAGCTGGCGTGAGGGAGAGAAGCCTGGTCTCAAGCCCCACGATTGTGGTAGTGGTGGTGGTGGTGGTTGTCCCTTCCGATTTCCGTTAAGCGTCCCGGCTCCCCGCAATGGGGCATTACTCCCCTTTTATAGTAGGAAGAGGGAGGTAATGTTTACATATGTGGATGCCTAGGTGGTTAATTCCCGAGGCTACACTTGTTGCATGCGCGCCGAGGGTTGGTTGGCTTGGGCGTTGTTTGATGAAGACACGCGTCCGATCCGATGGCGGCACGTGCCGTTCCCTGAGTGCGACGGGGATCCCGTGGAGCGTCCCTCACAATCCCGCATGGCGGGCGGTCCCTGAACGCTGGTCGTGGCGTGTCACGAGCCCGGTGGTCTAGCCCGGTCGTGGCGTCTTGGCGGTGTTTCGGGAATGAAGCCGGTGTTGTCCTGGTTTCCCGTGGCCGGGCGGCGTAACACGTCACCGTTCAGCTTGTGTCCCATCGGTCGGATTGGGGAGCGATTTGGCAGCCCGATTTGATAGGCGTAATCGATGGCTCCCCGCGCCTCTCGCAGCTGCGCAACTGCATTAAATGCGTTTGTTCTCTTCCTCCGCCAGACCTCCCATGCCCGAGGTGACCCCGGGTGAGTGGGATGGGCCACCTCGCCCGAGGATAGAGAGCCGGGTCTCCTCGGCGAGGGCGGGATTTTCGCTAGGGTGGGTGAGCCTAGGCCGCCCTCGAGGCGAGTCCATGCGCCCGAGGGTGGTGAGCTAGGTCACCCTCGGGCGGCACGGGCATTGGGTGGGAGTCAGAGCCACTGGGTGGTTGGCGGTGATAATGTGGAGCGTTGGTTCTCAGATCTTGTAAGATTTGACCACATTTCCTTCTCGGCGCAGTGAGCTCCTTCGCCGTGGTGACTCTGTGGAGCGCTGGGCCGGGTGTCGAATCTTCATGTATGCGCCAAGTGGCTCCTTGGCCACGTCCGCTCGTTGGGCAAGCCCCTTTGAAGCGAGGATGGTGGTATTTGGGTTTTCTTGGGCTAATGGGCGGCAAATTTTCGTTAGTATTGGAGAATGTCTCGGGGCCCGATATTTAGGTCCCCTACGTAAAGCCATGTGAACCTAATCTCAACAACGCCATGAACACTAATCTCGGTAAAGCCATGAACCTAATTTCAACAAAGCCATTAACCCTAATCTTAACAACAACATAAACCCTAATCTCAGCAATGCAATGAACCCTAATCTCAACAAACGCTTATAACACTAATCTCGGCGGACACTATCAACCCTAATCTCAAAAGCGATACGCCCCAAACCCTAATCTCAGCAACTCCATGAACCGTAATCTCGAATAAACGTCATCAACCCTAATCTCAAGATACGGCATATGAAATCTAACCTCGAAAAAGCCATGAACCCTAATCTCACAAACGTCACCAAACCTAATCTCAAGATAATGACGTTAACTAATATCGATCCAACACCATCAACTCCCTAATCTCGGCAAAACTTTACACTCAAATTTTGAAACTTTATACTCAACAATAAAAACTTTGTACCCTTAGATGTAAAACTTTGTACTTTAGATGTAAATTTTTTGTCATCATGAAAATTATCCCCAAAACATATCCAACATGGATCTAGTTTTATAGATCTCGTTATAATAAACGATGATGGCAAGTTTTTATTGAAAACGGATGTTTAACGAGAAAGTTATTACATTTTAAAGTTTGAAATCTAGTTTCAAAAATAAAGAACCGAATCGACAACTCATGGGGCCCGCTTCCTATTCATGCTCTTATCGGCAAGACAAACACGTGGATACTTTCAACGGCATACAAGCACCGCGCGCCTAATAAGACGCCACGCAAGCGTTCGTGCACTCGTAGATATTTGGCAAATAAGACGCGCGCAAATAGATTTCCCCTGGGACAAACACCCCATAGTTTTCATTACAAACACTAAGTTCTCTTACTTAAAAAGAAAAATATACTTTTATTTAACTATAGGTGTCCTCTATAAATTTTCTTTAATTATATCTATTTCCATGAACTCTATTTAACTATCATTGACTATTTTTTTTTGTCTTAAAAGTCTTTCGTCCTTCTTCATTTCCACTCTTATCCCGTGGTTATGCAAAATATATGTACACCAGCCTAGATCCAAGTAACCTTTCAATCCTTGATAAGCTACATAAAAACACTATCAAGTCTCTTACAAAAATTCTGATTCTTTGTCCCTCTCGCAAACCCTAAGGATGCTTAATTGCTATTTGGAACCCAAGGTATTGCCCCAAAAGTTTTACCAAAAAGTTTTTTTGTATAGCGGTGTCTAGATCCATCGCAAAATGGAGAATTTGAGCCTCTACAGTCTAAATGCCAAAATTTTTGGACCCAAAGTTTTGCTTTTATCATCGTGTTTAGATGCATTTGCCAAAATATGGAACAATGCCAAAACTTTTGTAGAAAGAGGAAATTAAAATTGTTGTTTGATCGTAGTGTTGCTCGATTAGGTTGGTGGATCAATTGCCTCAAATTGCCGTTGCAGTCATAAATTATAATACCATCAACTGTGCAGGCATTCGAAATCACATTTTGGACCCATCACTACCACCAACGAGTTGTGGATCTCTGGACTACAACTTACTATACCACTCTACAGAATTATCTCTAATTCATTTGAGGACAAACTACTAATGTTTTCATAGTCTTTTGGTGAAAGTTCTTCTCCACTAATTGTATTTTACATGGACACTTTGTTCTTTAGAAAAGATGGGCACTTTGTTTATTTCAATTTGTTATATTCATTACACACTCTTTCAGTTGATTTAATGTTACATCATTATAAATCCAGCAGTGTATTTTTTTATTAATCTCCTAATTTATAGGTCTTCTCAGAGTATAAATATAGGAGTATAGGACCTACTTTTGTTATATATTATAAATACTCCGTCAGGTATGGTGTTTTAGAAGATGTTTTAGACGGGTTGTGTACAAACTTTGTAATATAAATCATGAATAACTTTTAAAGTCATTGAACTTAGAATTGTTAAAATTATATAAATAGAATTATTTTAAAAATTACTTTCATAAAATATATGTATCTTTTAATTTTTTATAGAAACAAAAGTTAAATTGAGTTTTGTAAACCGTATCTCGTGGTTTCACAGCTGGTTTGATTGGCGTGGGGAAGACGAGTACTAT